>CAUYRT010012577.1:0-19854 GCA_963574885.1 Lepilemur ruficaudatus
AAAGACATCTGCACCCAAATGTTCATGGCAGCACAATTAATTCAATTCATATTACAAGGATGTGGAAACAACCCAAGTGCCAATCAATTCATGAGTGGATTATTAAAATTTGGTATATGTATACAATGGAATATTACTCAATTATAAGAAACGACAGTGATCTAGCACCTCTTATATTTTCCTGGATTGAGCTTGAGTCCATTATCCGAAGTGAGATACCACAAGATTGGAAGAATAGGCTCCCCTTGTACTCACCATCAAATTGGCACTAACTGATTAACACTATGGTGCTCACAAGGTAGTAATATTCTCCAGGTATTAGGGAGTTGTGGGTGGTAAACTCACAACAAATGGACACAGTGAGCATTGTAAAGCATTGCTTCTAACCCTCGCTTGGGTGAGGCAAAGACATAAAATGTAACCAAAATGTTTGTACCCTCATAATCTTCTGAAATAAAAATAAATAAATAAATAAATAAAACCCTTAGAAAGAAGCATCACTGATCATTGCAAATACCTAAATCAGAGATTGGCAAAAATTTTCTGTACAGAGCCAGACAGTAAATACTTTAGGATTTGCAGGATGTATGATCTCTATTGCAACTACTCAACTCTGCCGCTGTAGTGCAAAAGCAGCCACAGAGAACACATAAATGAATGTCACTGTGTTCCAACAAAATTTTATGGACATTGAAATTTGAATTTTGTATTACTTTTCCATGTCACAAAATAACATTCTTCTTTTGATGTTTTAAAGCATCTAGAAAATATAAAAAACCATTCTTAGCTGAAAAGCCATACAAAAGCAGATAGTGGACTGAATTTGGCTGGTGAGCCATGGTTTGCAAACTTCTGACCTACATCATTGTTTCCAAAATTGTGGTCCCTAGACCACCAGAATCACTTAGGGTTGAGAGTTTATAGAAAATATAAATTCTGGAACCAGTGAAGCAGAATTTCTGGAGATATTAAGGGTATAGTAAACAGCAATGGGTCACCACAGCATTAGCCTCTGGAGTTAGTATTCGAGCAAGGTTCTAACAGGAAGGGACAATGACGGAGCAGGCTCCTTAAGTACCCATTTTATAAGACTCATGACCTAAGAGGGGCGACATCAGTAGCAGAGACCCATGCTTTAACTCCGTATTTTAGAATCTTTTTAGATGCAGAAAATATAAAACCCAGGGTTTTTAACTGTTTGCATTTAAAATACATGTTAGTGAGAATATCAGTAGATGTGACAAATCTTTGTTTAACTTACACTCAGTAAAAGTAGAAATGCATTTTTCTGGGGAAGCAAAAAACTCACACTCCTTAAATATAATGTATACAAGACTAAAATGTAAATAACAAATTATCTTCGTATTTCTGTAATTAAGAAATAATCTTTCTGAAAACCTCTGCAGCTGAGGCCTTTGTTACCCAGAGCAAATTCAGGAGAAATTATTTCTTTCATTTTGATCAAACAGTTCTGAAGGGCAGATGTAACATATTTCTTAGATAACCTCATTTAACTAATACACTGGATTATAAAAGAACATCTTCTAGGAAGGTGGAGACCATATGGAATGCTGCGCCCACAGGGGGCCTTTTGGCCCACGCGAATCAGTTGAGGCTAGAATATGACTGCACCTGAGTTGAGTAGATTTGGTGGTTTCTGATCTATAGAACATCATCACACACATTTTGCAAGGTATTTGCAAACCCTAAAGAAAAGAAGTAGAGCAGGGGAATGAATGGGAATGGCCAGAAAGCCCCTCATTAACTGGGAGCTCTACCTTAACTTTCAACACAAGCCAAGATTACCAAGCATCTCCTTTGCATCAGGCACTGTGCTAAATCCTCTATGCAGATTTGTTTGGTTTAATATTCATAATAAGCACATTGCAAGTCAGGAAACTGAGGCTTGGAGATCCTAAGGCACATGTTGAAGATCACACAGCTCAAGGGAGCACCAGGATTTGAACTTAGGGACTGTGCTCCTAACAACTATACCAGGCTACCTCCCAACATCATCACTTTGGAAGGAAATCAGGCTTTGGTTGGTTGCCTTTCACTATAGCTGAGGAAGAAACGAGGGGTTGAGCCCTGTGTAGACTCTGCACAAATGGGCTGAGCTTCATGTCAAAAAGGCCAGCACTGTGGGGTGACACTGTGCTAGGTCAGGAGGAGACAGCCCACAGTCCTGCCAGGACACCGAGTTTGCCATGACAACTCTCTATCACTCTGCCAAGGAGGGATATTATGTTTTTGCCTTTTGCAGTAATGTTTATTTGGGAACCAGTAACTCAGGTGTCTAATAGGAAGGGACAATGATGGAGAAGTTTTCTTTTAATGTTTCTTACAAGACTTCTAGCCAAAGAGCAGGACATCAACGGGACCCACTGCAGACTTCATTAGAGAGCACACCTGGATTCTGGCAGAAGTGGACAACAATGTCAGAGAAAAGCTGAGACTCCAGACACAGATTCAGGGGACACCCAGCTGTTCTCGGCGAAGGGATCCACTAATACCTAGTAAACGGGGATTGATGATCCACAGAAAAACCATTAACACCGCTGTGTTTAATGTGCCTACGTTAACTATTAGTAAACTGCATATATTTGAATCAACACAGTCTCTTTTTTTGTCCTTATTAATTTCTCAAGTTAAAGAACGCCTTAAAGTAATGCTCAGGGGAATAGCACTGGAACTAATTAGGCCAAACATTGTGCTCATCTCATTATGCCTGATGAGGTAGAGCAGATAAGTTCTCCCCAACACTCGAGGGCACCGTTTTGAATTACATTAAAGTACTTTCAGACATTTTTGAGTTAGAGTACTACTTTTATGCCACAACAATGATAATTTAAAGTCTAACTATGTGTGGTATACAGTTATTTTCATAGAATACTATAATTTTTTAAAGGGCAGAGTGATAAGCACAATTTCTAATCCCTTTCTTTAGAAACATGGTTTTATTTCTCTGTTAGGATTCACATTGTTTAAGCATTTTACAAGAAATGCATACAAATTTTAAAAACTTTCTTTTGATAGTATTTTTTAGTGAATATATAATTGTTTTTATAAACAACTTTCGTGTTATGTATGTGAAACTAAAGTTCCCATTTTCCGCCTATCACTCCAATATTTGTTTTTAAGCAATGACTTCCCAGATTCCTGAAGGAATAAATTTAAATTCTAGGCTCTCAAGCTAAATTATCAAAAAGAACCTCCTTATTTTGGGGACTTACAGGGGCAGCTTCAGTAGTTCAATATTCTGAGGAAAAAAGAGGAACAGTTGAGAGACTCCATTCCCTCAGTCTGATGTCAGCTCAGATTCTGGGCGCCTCTTGGTTTCTGTAAAAACCCTAAAGTGTGACTTTGCTTCCATGGGACTGGTTGTCTCAGAAGTTTACTTGCTTACATTTTTCATATGTGCCTTCCCCAGGCAGTTTTTAAGTGTGTTAAGACTCATGCTCAAAAGGGTCATTAACTGATTTCATAACTCTTGCAGTTTAGAGACAATCATTGGAGTAAGCTTTCTTAGGAGTCTTAGCAGAGGTCTTTATTAACTTGGTATAAATCTCTTCTACTAAATTAGGAGATTCTGTCACTGGGCCAGGATCAATCATCCAGCAGATCAAACTGCATGTTGTAATATGCAAACTTTAATTTGAACATGAATCACCTGGGAGATGTTAAAATGCTGATTATGATTCAGTAGGTCTGAGGTGGGATGCAAAGTTACCTGGTTTGCCACATAGTGAGGATGGTGGCTCTGGACCAAACCTTGAGGAGCAAGGTGCTGATACAAGGTTAACCGAGAAGGTTCAGCAAGCATTACCAGCAGCACAGAGGAAAGATCTGAGGCAACAAGAGTAGAGAAGCTATCTGGTTGTTGGATAGAGTCAGGACATTCTTCAATGGAGATGCTACTGCTTGGAATTTGGGATGGAACATGCCTGTCCCACAAAGCAGTATGTTTTGGCATTCCTGGACCCTGGGCTCTAAATGCAGTAAGAACCCAGCCATTATGACAACTCATGAAGAGAATTAGCTTCAGCAAAAAACAGAAATTACATTCCTGTATTATTGAAGTTAAAATTATATCTGACAGATACTTAATGTTTTGTTTCACCAGACAAGCACTGTAACACTTTAATGTATCCCTAAATGTTTACTGGACAAATACAGTGACTTCTTCTACTGTATGTTACTGGTACTCTCTTCAAATAGTCTCCCTCAAGTTTGCGAAAATACAACAAGGTCCTCCCTCCTTCTGCACCCCTGAAAGTATCACATGCTCTCCTTCCCTTACTTGAACCTCTGTTGGACATAAAGCAATTCTTGGAATGGTCCTTAGGCTGAGGAAAAGCGTATTATTTGGACATATTGAAAACTTAAGGTGTGGTGGAAGTCCAGCTATTGACTGATAATCACTTGCCTCCTTTGAGCCTACAATGTAGCTCTTATAAATATTTTTTTAAAGATTTTTATTTCAAAATCTGATCCTAAAGACTTTTTTCCATAATACAATCCCCAAATCACTCTGTATGGTTATGAATGTACCCATAGTGTGGGGGGAAGATGGCACTGCCTTGAATCAGGAACCAGTGTTGGAAGGTAATCCATAAGAGAAAAAAAAAAAACATTTAGGAAAAAAGGAATCCATATGTTTTTAAGGTATATTGTTGGAATGTATGGAGCTTCAAACAAAATTGGCAAGCAAATTCATTAAATTAATAATCTTTTTTGACAAGAGCAAATAGCTAAACACTATTTGCTAAACACTAAAAGGTATGGATATAGAAATAATGTAACTTAGTTTGTATCTTCTGCTAAAAGGGTGATCTTTAGTTTATAGACAAACAGAAGTTAAAAGTAATGCATAACTGTGTTGGTGAATTTGTACCCATTTCTAGAATTGTATTATAATTAGGCTTAATACCATAGTTTTATATAAGAACACAATGCTAAATTTATTCATTTTCCACAATACATGGAAGCAACTTATTTGGAGCAATTAGTTATCCTCTCAACTATAGCAGGTAATTGTTTTGTGGACTCTCAACAATCAGATGCACTGGTCACTTGGGGTGTGTGTGTATCTATGGTGAAGTTACTTGGTCTAGCACTCCATTTACAAATTATTAAAGGACCAGGCATCTTCCAGTCTGGACGGCACAATGTATCTTTCTGGGATTTTCCTGAGAAATTCTGGAGGATAATGGTGACCCCAATGTTATGACTTAACAACAAAACTTGACCTAAAGAAATGACAGAAGTATTTATATCGCTGCTGGGAAATCTGAGGTACTGGCACAATCTTCCTGGAAAAGTAATATCTGACCTGAATTCACAAGGATAAATAGGAGTTTGTGAAAAACATAAAGAAAACATATTTTTTCATGTGGGAAGAAATAATCTACAATGAAAAAGAGGTATAAAATGACAGTTCTGTGTTGCTAGGAGAATATACATTCCATGATGGTAGGAATTTTTATTCTGTTTTGTTTACTGCTATATCATAAAACTTCAAATGGTGTCTGAAACATAGTAGTTGCTCAGTGAATATTTGTTCGAATGAAGAATGAATGAAGTGTGATAAGTAATATGAGATGAGTCTAAAGAGATTGGTATGGACCAGAAGATGAAGGATTTGGACATAAAATAAAAGGTCTCGTCTTTGTCTTCTAGAGGCCATGGAGAACCACAGAAGGGCATTAAGAGGGGAAATACTATTATAAATGTAGATAAAATCATATGGGTGGCTGTGATAGTGGTGGTGAGGCGATAGACTAATAAAACGAGTTAACAAGAAAGAAGAGCTGAGAAATTTCAGTTTTTGAGGAGTAGACAAAGAAATAGGATTCAGTAAAGGTATCTGAGAAGAAATAGAGAATGAGGAAGACCTCTAGAAGAGATTGGTATCCTGAAAGCCAAGGGAGGAGAGATGCTGGAAGAAATGAGAAATACTCATTTGACGGAGGAAGCCACCAGGGAGAGCATCTTCAATAGCATGAAGTGGACAAAAACCAGATAGCAGTATGATGAGAGGTGTAAGGTCGATAAGGGAGCACAGAAGGTAGGCAAAGCCTATTTCTCCAAGAATAATATCTTAAATGATTTATGGAATAAGGTGGGATATACATAAGCACATACTTGGAAAAATCTTTCAAGGAAGTTGGCTGAGAGAAATGGAAGAAGAGAAAAATCCATGGCTGGAGGGTAATGCAGAATTAAGAAGCAATTCTTAAAGAACGGGATAAATTAGAGCAGGATGATAGGCTAAGTGTGAGACACCCAAAGATAAAGGAAGTTATAACGGTGTCCATGATAAGGGGAGTATCGATGAAGCAGTTCTCCGAGTGAATAGCAGTGACTTCCTACCAGAGCAAGATGAAGTTAGTGACTTTGAATACAAGACCTACAAGTTTTCCTTTGAAACCAGGGGGAAAGAAGGAAGGATGGGCCTACATACAAGCTAGTTTTCCTCAGCATGAGGGAAAGGAACCTACCTGTAAGTGCTTGGGATGATGGCGTACCAGATTAGTTTCGGCTAAATGCAGATCTAATGAACGTATTTTAATGGTCATGAATGTTTTGCTTTTATTTTTGATATTCTTCATATAGGAGTATAGATATACATGCTAAGGAGCAAGTGGGATACAGAATGCTCCCCAAAATCACTTTAGGTTGCCGGCATGTGGGTTTAACATACGAAAATAATATGCAGCTAAAATGTAATATTCGTCCCAAATTTATAGCCATTTAACTCTAATGGATTCATTTATGCTTCCTTTGCCAAATTTTATTCTAAATTTTAAGTGGAAGTGTCACTTTGGCGCAACTTTTTCCAATCTACCAGAAGATGTTTTGTAACATAATACTGTTTCTGAACGTAAATGCCTTATAATGCTCATTACAACCCACTCTCCTGGAAACATAAAACTGATTTATCTAAGGCACTACAAAATTCCCATAAATGTACCACACAATGGGAAGTAATGTTAATTAGGAGGAGAAGCAAAACATAATACATTTTCTTTAAATTTTAGGGCAATTAGCATAACTTTCAATAATATTGTATAATAACTGCAATTATTTTCATTTGTACTTTTTGGTAGAATTTATATTCATTAAAAGTATATAGTTGTGTATTCTACATATGAAAAATGAACATGACTTTATAAGGTTTTATAGCAAGATAATGCTAGGTGATTTCATCCATTAATTCAACAAGTAAGAGTCTACTCGTGTAGGCTCTGTGATTCAACAGTCGTTATGGCAAAATTTTCAGAATTTTACCATCTGGAATTCTATTGCAAATACCTTTAATTGCACCCAGTCCTCTTACATTTCTGCTCTCATGCATAAGCAACTAGCACATCAGAGACAGAGCACACTTTTACATGACCAGTAAAAGTTTTGAAATATAATTTATTATACTCTAAAGCAGATAGAGAAAAATGTGATCTTTTTGTTATTCAAATTTTAAGATTTATAGAGCCAGGGGAATTTGAGACTTACTTGCCAAATTTATTGTATACTGGTTATTTTTAGATTTGAGTTTATTCGTTTTTAAAAGTATTAATGAATAGACACTAAGATTCTCTCCTCCTACTTAAAAATAATTTGCATAAACTGATTGAAAATATTTTACATAATAGTAAATTTGATCATCTTCCTGTAGCTTTAGAATTGTTGACTATAATCATGATAACTTCTTCCCTTTTTCCCTCTGACATTTCCAAAAATCCCAAATTTTGCTATTGCCAAGTTTTATATAACGTTAATAAATTTTGGGCTGTGAGCTCAAGAAAATTACCATTTTTGATTACAAGGGGTCAGGAAATTAGTTTATAGAGAGTAATGAAAAACAAACTATTCTTCACAACCCATTTCTCCTGACGGCCCAACTAGTGAATACACAATTATGACTCAGAAACATTAAGAACGCCAGAGTTTTTGGATATGAACATTATAGATTATCCTCAATTTAAAAATGGGGAGCTGGTGGCCAAAGAATTTAAGTAACATGTTTAAAGTAACCATGTGAATTAGTAGCACAGATCAAATTAGAAATCGGTATTCTAATTCCAGTTAAATGAGTTTTTCCATCATCTAATTCCAGTAAATCTGTATGTTTTATCTGAGTGAGGACATTGTTGTATGGCCGATTTTACAGCCATATAACTCGCACAGTTGGTGGGTTAATTTACAGGATTAATCTGTTATTACCCAATAGAGGCAAACTCCGTAAGAACAAAAACTTATTTTGTTCACTGAATGTCCTATATTTAAAACAGCACCTGGCACATTTATGGAATGAACAGGGAGGAAGAAGAAAGACAAATCAGGCAAAGATCTGGTATATGACCAAAGAGAACTGAATGATAATAGGTTGCTTTAAGAGCCCAGACACAAGAAAATCAGTAGAAAAATAGTCTTGTCGATTTTTGTATACTCAGCAGCATTATTTGACTCATACATGCATCTTCCTGATTCTTTCCTATTCTTTTCTCCCTAATGTTATACAATAAAATAATTCAACAAATATGCATGCCAAGTTCTGAGGAAAAATAGTAAATAAGATAATTTGTTGAGGGAAATTAGCTATTTTAAGACAGGTATTTTAAAAACCAGTAGTTTCTTTGAATTGGCATTTCTGTATATTTCCACTAGAGCCATTATTTATCTTCATACTGGTGACTGTGAGGTATGTAAATCTTAACATGTCCCTTTTTACACTTAAGGTGTCCTCAAATTGGTTCTGAGGACTGAGGACTGGAAACCTCCAATTATAAAGGCAAATACTAAATCAATAATTAACAATTACATCCTGTTACATGTATCGTGAACTTAACCATCTATAGAACACTTCTGCCGTCCATTCTTACAATTATACTTAAAAATGGCCAACAGATATATTTTCAAAAGAACAAATTGAAATATTCAACTGGCTAATTGATGTGTGTTTGAAGGGTTGGGTAGAGCAGGGTACTTTGTGGATTGCAGAGAACCTCATGCTTAACATTTTCTATTCTTATGGTATTTGAACTTTATGATAAGGAGTTGAAAAAGCAACTTGTCTCCAAGAATCTCCTTGATACAATCATTTCTTCCTTCTAAGCTCTAAATGAAATGAGGTCTGAAATATTAAGAAATACAACAGCTCCTCATTTTGGAAACTACCACAGAATAACATTTTACTAACTTAGACAATGGCATGTAGAGGACTATGGAGTTCTTTTGGTGGTAAGAAGTTGGTCTCATATGAGTTGAATGGCAGAAAGTAAAGATAATGAACGATAATGTGAAAGAAAAAAGTAGATTCCTCCCTGCCCTGAATGTATATATAATCACAGTACATAAAAACAAATGTATTCTACAGATTCAAACGTGAAAGAGGCTTTGTTTTCAAGTGACTTAAACACTGTTGTTGACTTCTCACCAATTAGTCACCCAAATTAAAAAAAAAATGAGTTTTCAACTGACTTGAATGGTCAGTCATGTTAATTCAAAATATTTGATTCTGTTGCCAAAATTAGTGCTGAATTCTCAGTCCTATTTCACTCCGCACTTGACGCAACTGTTCACACCTTCCATCTTGAAACATTTTCCTTCCTAAGGCTCCAGGACTCCCCTCTCTCATTTCTTCTCCTTCTTCACAACTCATGCTTTTGTAGCCTTTTACTGTCACTCTTCCCCTTTCTGAACTTCAAAATGGGAGTTTTCCAGTCCTCAGTCCTCAGAATGTTTCTATTCTTTCTTTATACTTACTCCCTAGATGTTCTCATTCAGTTTCCAGCTTTACCCTCAACATGTCAGCCACCTCTACGTGGACAGCTAAAAGGCATCTTGATATGTCCCAAATGAGACTTTTGATTCCCTCTCCAGTCTCCCACGACCATTTCCATCCATCATACTCATCATATAAATAAAGGGCAACTCTGTTCTTCTAGTTGCTTAGGTCAAAAATATTATAGTCTTTCCTCTCTTTCTTTTATATCCTGTCCATCAGCAAATCCTGTGGCTCTTCCTTTAGAATATATTTACAATCTACTTCTTACCCCCCTCCACTCCTGCTATTCTCCTCTGAGCTTTCTTCACCTCTCATCTGGATTGCTGTGAAAGTCAACATGCTGACTTGCTTATTTTCAATCCTTGCTCACCAACAATCAATTCTCAACACAGCAGGTAGTATGAGCATTTTAAAGTGTATCATATCTTTGCCTGCTCAAACACTCCACAAGTGAAATCCAAAATCTTTTCTATGCCCATGGCTACAGAAGACTCTACATATCTGCCTGCCTCCACCCCCAACAATCTCTCTGATCCCCTCCACCATTGAACCTCTTCCTCACTGAGCTCCAGCCATTTTGGCCTCCTTGCTGTGTGGCTTGTCTACATCAAGCACAGCCTTGACTCAGGGCCTTCCCTCTGCCTGGGATGTTCTTCCCTGGATATCTATATAGCTTGCTCTCACTCTTTCCTTAGTTCTCTGCACAGGTGCCTTTCCCTGGTCACTCTTTCTAAAGGAGAACTGTTCAAGAAATTGTCAAGAACACACAATGGGGATAGGATAGACTCTTCAATAAATGATGTTGGGAAAACTGGATATTCACATGTAGAAAAAATGAAATCAGAGCCTTATCTCTCACTATTGCAAAAATCAACTCAAAATGGATTAAAGACCTAAATGTGAAACTGAAAACTATAAAACTACTATAAAGGAAGGATCTCCACGACTTTGGTCTGGGCAATGACTTTTTGAATAGACCTCAAAAAGACAGGCAACAAAAGCAAAAATAGACAAATGGGATTACATCAAACTAAAAAACTTCTGCACAACAAAGTAAACAACAGAGTGAAGAGACAACCCACAGAATGGAAGATAATACTTGTAAACTGTACATCTGATAAGAGGTTAATATCCAAAATATATAAGGAACTCAATTCAGTAGCAATAAAGTAAATAACCCAATTTTAAAATGGGCAAAAGACCTGAATAGATATTTCTCAAAAGAAGACATACAAATGACCAACAGGTATGTGAAAAAAAGCTCAACATTACTAATCATCAGGGAAATGCAAACCAAAACCATAATAAGATATCACCTCACTCCTGTTAGAATGGCTATTAGCAAAAAAGACAAAAGTGTATTAGCAATTACGTGGAGAAAAGTGAACCCTTGCACATTGTTGGTGGGAACATAAATTAGTATAGCCATTATGGAAAACAGCATGGAGGTTTCTCAAAATATTAAAAATTGAACTGCTCTATAATCCAGTAATCCCACTCCTGGGTGTATATCCAAAGGAAATGAAATCAGTATGTTAAAGAGATATCTGCACTCCCATGTTTTCTGCAGCACTATTCACAATAGCCAAGACATGGAATCAATGTAAGTGTCCATCAACAGGTGAATGGATAAGGAAAATATGATATAAGTATATACACACACAAAGAAATACCATTTAGCCATAAAAAGAATGAAATCCTATTATTTGTGACAACACGGATAAACCTAGATGACATTATGTTAAATGAAATAAACCAGGCACAGAAATACAAATACTGCATGATCTCACTCATACGTGGAATCATATGTGGTTACCAAAGTGGTTGTGGGGTTGGGGTGGGGCTTGGGAAGATGTTGGTTAAAGGATAAAAAATTACAGTTAGATAGAAGAAATAAGTTCATGAGACCTATAGTACAGCTTGGTGACTATAGTTAATGATGATGTATGTTTGAAAAATGTTACGAGAGTTGATGTTAAGTATTTTCACAACAAAAATGATAACAATGTGAGGTAGTGTGTATGTTAATTTGCTAGATATAACCATTCCACTATAAATATGCATATACATGCAAAACACATACTCAAAACATCATGATGTACATGATAAATACATGCAATTTTATCTGTTAATCTAAAATAAATTGAAAAAATATTAATAAAAGAGAACTGTCTTCTTTGCCCATAACTGTCCTTTCTCTGACCCTCTTTGTCTCCTTCTTAGTTTTTCTTCATTTTCATTTCTAACATCTGTTTGTTTGTATTGTCTAATTTCCTTCTGGGAGGTAAGCTTCTTGAGGCAGGGATTACTTATTAATTAATTACTAATTATTGTTTTGATTACTGCAATATTCCCAGAACCTAGACTAGTGCTGGGTACACAGTAAGTCCTAAACAAACACTTGTTAAGTGAATGAACAAATCCTGCAGAGACAAGCAGAAGCCAACAAGGATGTTTTTTTGAATAGAATTTGGGGAAGCTGATATAATGTAAAAACTCGCTAGTATTACAGTCAGAAGACTAGGTTTGAGTTCTGTTTCTGCTACTTCTAAATTGTGTGACAACAACTCTATAGGTATTCCCAGTATTCTATCTCTTTCACCCTAAGAGTCATCCATGCATCAGTAACCCCATTTGATGTGTTTTGTGAAATCCATGGCGTTTTCCATGCTTAGGATAAGGTATCTTATCATTGATATTTACACAGATTTCTTACATTTGGAGACCCTAAATTGCCCATCTCTCTGTCTAGACCCACATTCATTGAACCTGGGACAATTATTAATATTTAAACTCTGAGTCTAAGTGTTTTTACCTGGGACAGTTGAGAAGGGAAATGTGAGGACACCTTGGGAATTTTAATACATATGCCAGTGGCTTGAGTATATCTCAAAAACCTGAAATAAATCACATCATCATATTATTACAAAAAAGATCACCTGATCATTTGACATAGTCAGTAGTTATTATGTGTAGGTCAAGGTACAGGCAGAATATAAGGGATGTGAAGGGCAAAGTTCTACTACATCTGTGACCCCCCAAACCATTCTCTTATTCCTGGGCACTCAGGAATACGTACTACATTTTCTATTATAGTTTCTTATGGTTAATGTCACCTAGGACCGAGTTCTGGCCAATTGAAATGTGGGAGAAAGTGATGTACACCCCTTCTAAGGTTGGCCTTTAAGACCTCTTGCATTATACTCTACTCTTTTGTTCTCATTTTAGCTGTGAGCTGGTTAGAGAGAACACAGTGGGGGAGACCAAGGTCCTGGGGTATGGAGATCTACCAGAGAGAAGACTGGTTCCCTGAGACACTGCTAGGAGGAAAGTTGCCCAGATGTGACATGCAGGAGTATGTGTACTGCAAATTATATGAGCGAGAAATAAACTTTTATTTAAGTGTTAAGTCACTAAGACTTCAGGGAAAATTGGTTAATATAACAGCCAGTATGCCATGTCATTCAGAACTCCTCCTGTGAATTTGTTCCTTGGTTTGCTCTGTCATACATGCTTTTTTCCTGCTGACATCAAGTGGGAAGTTAGATTACATAATATTGAGTGTGGAATACCCATTTTGATTGTTTCCTTATCTCTGGATACAAATCCTTTCAAATAACCAGTGCTTTTCTCTCTCAGAAATATTCCTATATCAGATCCTTATTATTGATGGTTAACCTTTTGTAATTTAAATCTGTTTTGATGATTTCTCGTATCTTTTGTTGCTGTGATTATGGTGGTTTTTAAATTCTAAGTGCGTCTTTAAAAGCATCTCTTATAGCTTTAACTAACTGGCTGCTTAAATATTTATCCAAACAAGTAGGAACATGAAACAAACACTAAAATATCTGGGGTTAAAGAGGCATAATATATGCAACTTACCCTCAAATGGTTTGGAAATACACACACACACACACACACATACACACAGAAAAGCACATGGGGCAAAATGTTAATAACGTAGGTAAATGGTATACGGTGTTATGTATACTATACTTGCATTGTTTTCTGTAAATTTGAAATTATTTCTAACTAAAAATACATTTTAAAAGTATTAGAACTATTAAATATATCAATACTTCTTAGAGTATTAATAGATTGATGTTAATATTAAATATGATTAATATCAACACGTTAATAAAATATATAAATACATTTATATAATTAATTGTATAATTATGATTAAAATAGTAAATGTATAATTTATATAATTATGTACAATTAAATATGTAATTATATATAAAATAATCAAAATATGTAAAATATTAATTTTTTTCTATATAGTTTAAAAGTTATGATACAATGTTTTTCCCTGATAATATACGTTTTAAAATTCTAAAGCAAGAGTTCCCTTCATAAACACAATTCTTTTTGTCCATTATTTTTATGCTTTTTCCTGAAACAAACTTCTGATATGGTCTATGTTGCCCTTCAAATAATCTGAATTCTTTCTGAATGTTAAAAAGGAGAAGATGTGGATTATATACTAGTTAATTATTATGTTGTCAGCATAAGAAGGGAATATACCAATCTAATGAAAACTCTTGGGGGTAATGTTTTCTAGAAACAGAAAATTTTTCAAAATTTGATCAACTGTAATTGAGGACTTTGTTGCATTTTAACATAAATAAGAGTAAGATTTATGATTAAGCTTAATTATGATACTCACTCTGGGTTTGCTTTACTCCTGATATCAAGCAACAGCCTTCTTGGACAGAGTGTAATGATTTCCTGCTTAATACTAGGCTAAGCATAAGCCATCAAATTATTTACAAATAAAGTAGTATGTTTCTTGAGTCATTAAAACAGAAAAACTATTAGCCAACCTAATTAATAAAATAGCATTAAAAGAAATGAGAATAATACAAATACTCTTAGGGAAAGCGGAAATTAGATGAAAAATAGAGAATATTTGATTCAATTCGATTTAAATGCTTGAAAACATGAATACAAGAGACAATTTTATAGAATAGTTTACATTATAAAAACTGAGCCAAGGCAAGACAGAAACTCTAGGAAGATTAATTACTATGGAAGAAATTGAGAAAGTTGTAAAAGAGTATTCTTCCTCCCACCAAACCAAATTAAACCAAAAGCAAAACCCAACACACTGGAACTATATGATTTCAAAGATGTATATTATGTCTTCAAGGAATAGATAACTTCAGTGCTAATTAAATTGTTTCACAGCAGAGAGAGGAACACTATTGATTGCTCTTATGACATCAGCATAACTTTGATAGAAAAATCCGATGGTAAACAAAACAGAAAAGGAAACTTTAGGCCAATATCATTTATTAATATTGATGTAAAATTATATATAAAATAGAATTTCAGAGCATGTTATAAGCATAATATGTAAGATTGAATATAGTTTATTCCAGGAATGAAAGGACAATCAATACTAATGAATTCTTTTAAAACAATTTATTGCAGTGAAAAATCAAAGGAGAAAATAATAATTTCCATAGATGCCAAAAAAGCTTTTGATAAAATTCATTACCTACTTTTGATAAAGATACTCAATGAAGTGGGAATTGAGGGGTGTTTCCTTAACATGGTAAATATTAATCTCAAATGAAAGCCCAGTATTGTGTTTAACAGTGTAAAATGAGACTGTTCCTATTTAAGTCAGGAATAAAGTAGGAATTTCCATAATCCATACTATTAACATTGCTCAAGAAAAGCAGCCAAATGTATTTAGTAAGACAAATCAGAGGCATGAAAATAAGAAAGGTGGGGGCAAAGTCATTGTTATTGCTAGGTGGTATGATTGTATGCCCCAATATCTCATGAAATGAACTGAAAAAAACATGAGAAACAATAAGATCACTCAGTAAAGTAATTGGTTATAATATTAGTGCTCAAGAATAAAACTTCACAGAGATAGGAGAGATAAATGAAGCAAATAAACAAAGGACATATTTATGTTGACCTTTATTTTTTATTTGTGTCCCTCCAATAGAATGTAAACTCTATGAAAAAAAAGCATATGGTTGGCTTTGTTTATTGCTTTATCTCCAATGCCAAAAAAATACCTTGCACCTAGCGGGCACTCAAAAAGTATTTGCTGAAACTGAGAAAGGAGCAAGATGGTCAATAGAAGCCCTTAGCTCTCATCTTCCCCACAAAGATAGCCAAAACAATAAATAAACAACTACATTTTGACGAAAATAACCAAAGGAGAGCACCAGAGTACATCAAAGGGGTAGCAGAAACCCTCTTGAGCACAGAAACCCAAGATGGCCACAGAGAAAACAGAAGGAAACACCTGGCCTCTTCCACCTGACCCCCCAGCTGGGATCAGCTCAGAACCAAGAGGGACTTCTTCTCAGCTTCTCCCTTGTGGGGAACGGTAAGCAAGAGTATTCAAACAACTCCAATCAATACCTTGAGTACCTACAGTCCTCATCACTGGGGACTCCCTGAAGTGCTCACAAACTCACTGAGCCCAGCTGAAGGTGCTGTCTGAAGTTGACACAGCTGTGCTTGCCCTGAGAGGGAGCCGATACTGGGCCTTGCCCCTGTGGCCCACACAGCTACTGTGCTATGCCATCTCTGAACCAGAACTACCGTTAAAGTGTGTCTTGCTCTGAGGGTGAGTGGCCACAGCACCATTCCATCCCTAAGACTATGTCCTACTCCTTGAGGCCCAAGCTGAAGCTGTGCACCACCTCCCATGGAAACAGTATCTTGGCAGAGCAGCGTTACCCGTCTCCAGTCACTATTGTAAGCAGGCCCCTGTGTTTGAGCTGAAGCAGTGACCTGCATCCTGGGGAAACAGTGCCTTGGCTGTCCATAGCCATGTCCCCCGTGCCTGAGCCAAAGTGGTGCCCTGCCTCTGGGAAAACAGTACCTTGGCTGCCCAGAGTCACATCCCATTGGTGCCTCAGGGTTGAAGCAGTACCCTGTCTCCCAGGAAATGTTGTCTTGGCTACCCAGAGCAGTCTTGTTTCCCTGTGCCTATGCTGAAGCAGCATCCTGAACCCCCAGGAAAATGATGCCTTGGCCACCCAGAGCAATCACACTCCCTGGGACTGAGTAGAAGCAGTGCATTGACTCCTAGGGAATCAGTGCTTTGAACCACACATTCTAGGGCTCAGGTGACATAGAACCCTGCATCTCAGGAAAACAGTATTGGCTAAGCTGAGGCATCCCCCCACTACAAGCCAAACAACTCTAGTACCCTGCTTTCTTGGAACAGGACTAGATAACTAGAGTCTGAGCTACTGAAACACTTCCCTCTCTAAAGAGTGGAGTCATTGCTGTGCGGCTCCCTGCCCCCTAGGACCTAACCAATAGCTGTGCTCCACCATTCTGGGGTCCTTGCTGTCTCTGCATCTGACCTCACAGAGTCTGGGATACTGCTGTGTCCCACCATCACAGGGTCCAGAGTCATCACTAAATGGTGTCTCATCTCCTGGGACCTGAGTTGCCACTATGCTCTATTAGCTCTGGTTCTCAAATGGGTCTGTCCCTCAAGGGCTGACTCACAGCTACAACTCAGCCTTCTGGAACTGAACTGTTAGAAACTGCTGTAGAGTCAAAGCCCCTAGCTTTGGGGGTAGTCTGTGTCCAACCTTGCCTCAGAGAGTGAATCTGTGCTCTGACACTCAGGTGCCAAACAGGTTAATAACACTCTGAGCCCAGGACCCCAGCTCCACAGCCACTCTTAGCACCTGTGCCCTGGAACCCAGTGCTGCCACAGCTGTGTGTATACCATGGCAGATCCAACACCAGGATCTCTGCTATGTCTCCCCATTGTGGTGAAAACAAGACTAGGAGTATTCCCAAAGCCCTTGCTACTGAAAACTCTAACAACTTATGTTGCCACTGCTGCTGCCACAAACTCCTTCAGCCTAGGCCACTGAGACATCCACAATCATTGCTGATTTTGATCACAGCTGAAGAAGATGCACAAAGTTTATACCACTAAGTAAGCTCAACATCAGCCACCATACCCTTCCCGACTGGCACACTAAGATCCATCTATAGGTGAAAGTCTCTCTATGAAAGCCATCTGTAAAGTCTGAAAGAAGTGATTGTTTCACCAGATGCACAGACATCAACACAGGGACACAGAAACATGAAAAGCAAGGAAATATGATACCACCAAAGGAACACAACTTTCTAGTAACTGACACCAAAGACAAGGAAATTCACAAATTGCCTGGAAAGCAATTCAAAATAATGATCTTAGGGAAACTCAGTGAAATACAAGAGAATACATGCAGACAATTGAAAAAAATCAGAAAAACATTCATGATATCAATGAGAAATTTAACAAAGAGATACATATCATAAAAAGAACCAAACAGAAATTGTGGAGCTGAAGAAATCAATGAATGAAATACAAAATACAACAGATAGCTTCAATAGCAGACTGACTAGATCAAGCAGAAGAAAGAATCTCTGAACCTGAAGATAGGTCTTTTGAAATTACTCAGTGAGAAGAAAAGAAGAAAAAGCAAAAAAGAGTGAAGATAGCCTACAGGACTCATGGGAGACCATTAAACAATCAAACATTTGCAATATGAAAATTTCAGAAAGAGAAGAGACAAAGATAGTTATAGAGAACTTATTTAATAAAATAATTGCTTAAAACTTCCCAAGTCTTGGAGAATATATGAATATCCAGATACATGAAGCTTAGATTCCCAAACAGATGGAACCCAAAGAGGTCCTCACAGAGGCACATTATAATTAAAATGTCAAAAGTCAAGACAAGAGAAAATTTAAAAAGCAGCAAAGAGAAGAATGTCAAGTCACATGTAAGGAAATCTCCAATTGACTATCAGTGGATGTCTTAGCAGAAATCCTGTGGGCCAAGAGAAAATGGGATGATATATCCAAAGTGCTGAAAAAGAAAGCCCCTGTGACCCAAGAATACTATAACCAGAAAAACTAACCTTCAGAAATGAAGGATAAAGTCTTTCTCAGACAAGCAAAAGTTCAGGGAAATCATTGCCACTAGACCTGCCTTACAAGAAATGCTTAAGAGATTTCTTTGAGTAAAAATGAAAGGATGCTAATTACTAATATGAAACATATTAAAGTATAAAATTCACTGATAAAGGTAAATAAATAGTCTAATCCAGAATAACTCAATATTGTTGTGGTGCTCTCTATATTATACATATCTCTATATAAAGATTAAAAGTCAAAACAGTAAAAAATAATAGCTATAATATATTGTTAAGAATTACATAATATAAAAAAAGAATTACATAATATAAAAAGATGTAAATTGTGACATCAAAAATATAAATTGTGAAGGGGGCATGGTAAAAAGTCTAGAGTTTTTATATGTAACTTCAGTTTTTATCAGTGTAAAATAGTCTACTATAAGATGTTTTAGGTAAGCCTTCTGGTAAACACAAAGCAAAAAACTACAGCAGATAAATAAACAATAAAGAGAAAATAACAAAATCTTAGCACTAAGGAAAATCAGCAAATCACAAAGATAAACAAGAGATGAAGAAATAAAGAATCTACAAAACAACTAGAAAACAATTAACAAAATGACAGTATTGAGTTCTTATCTATCAAGAATTACTTCGAATATAAATGGATTAAAATCTCCAATCAAAAGATACAGAGTGGCTGGATAGATTTAAAAAAAACACAAGATCTAACTGTATGCTGCCTATAAGAGATCCATGGCAGCCTAAAGGACACAGTAGGTTGAAAATAAAAGGATGAAAGAAGATATTCCACAAAAGCAGTAAACAAAAGAGAGCAGGGGTGGCTATGCTCACATCAGATAAAATAGACTCATTGGTGAAAAGCACAGTTAATTTGATAAAAGATGCGGGACAATTAGAAATTCACATGCAGCGAGAGAATTAAAGATGGCGGACGAGTAAAGCCGCCAGCCAGAGTGTCTCCGCAAAAAAGACAGATTTTAGAAGAAAGCGGGAGAATTAAGCAAGCAGACAAGTATACATCGGATGAGGGTCAGAAGGAGGGATACCTGAGACCATGAGAGACTCCACGGGAGGAGGGTGTGGAGGAGAACTGGCAGGAGAAAGCCCACGAGAAGCTTGGAGACCAGCGACAAGGGTAGG
>CAUYRT010012578.1:0-31434 GCA_963574885.1 Lepilemur ruficaudatus
GCATTTACAGTACAATGTTTACAGTCACAATTTGTAGTGAACTGATTTCCCAAAATATATTACCACTCAAGTTGACTTATCTTGTTACATTCAAAAATCTACTCTGTCAAAGTAGTCCATAGAGTACATACATAGTGCTCCAAATAACATATTTTTAAAAAAAGATAAAGAGAAACATTTTAGTGGATATTTCATATGAGTTATTTGGATGTTCTAATTTGAGAAATATTTTATAATTTACTTCAGAGATATAGGGGTATTCTCTTAAAATAAGAAATGATGGTTCCTGATGGTGAGAGGGTAACTGATATATGGTTGTGATTTCTTTTAATTGTTAGTACATCCATTTGTTAAAATATTTATGCAATGTTTTCAGCATATTAACACCGATAACAGCAAGTCTAACTTACCAGGAAATTAGCTTTCAAGATGATAGTTTTATAATATAATTGTCAAGAGTATAAAATATCTTATCTTTTCTCCTAACCTAGGGGTTAAAGAGTAAGAATCCCTATAAAAGAATAAATGGAATTATTTTCATTTTTGAAAAATATACATATATGGTAATAGATTTTAGCCAGCATTTCATATTGAGATAGGGCAAAGCCCTTTATGTTAGCTGTTCTGTTATTTGTATGTAGAACATGTTTCCTCAACAGTTTCAGACAGATAAATATGAGTCTTCCGTGAGGCAAGGGCTAGGAGTTTAAGCAGTTTAAGCTTGTCACCCTTCAGATTCTCAATTTGCCCTGTTTCTTCTAATGCATTCCTAATTTCTCTACTTCTCTCCTTGTGTCATGATTGGATTAAAGTGTGGCTATGACAAGTGGCTTGAATACCAATGCCTCCCTATTGCATCTACTCTGCATATACAGTGTTAACATTCAGGTTTAGTCTACTAAAGGAGATGCAGCATTTTGTCCTCTGGTGAAATTGTCATTGTTTCTGCTTCTATTTTGGGTTTTCTTGCGCCTGTCTGATTTTCCTTTACTGTGAACTGTTTTGCTACTCTGTGCTACCAGCTATAATGGTGATGATTTGTAACTAGTTTCCTTTAGAGGATAGGCTGTCAGGCTGTTGCAGAGATTTTCCTTAACTTATCATTTAAATGTATGCTGTTCCCTCTGCGTTTAAGCTTTACTTAGACTATTAGTGGGATTTTTCTATTCTTCTCCTCTATTTGTATTTGTTGTCTTCTAAGTGGTGCTCTCTTCTGTCACATAATTTCTTGTTTGTTCTGCCCACACATTTGGCAACGTCATCCATTGGAAAGGGATAGTACACACCACACGGGAATAAAAGAAAATTGAGTATTTAATTGCCTTTCATGCTCTGAAGTTTTATTCATCTACTCACTGACAGTTATTCATAGTAAACACCTAACTCTGTGCACTCCATGTCTTTTGGGGTCAGTGGCAACAGACCCATTTTGCAGTTGGTTTCAGAATGACTTGGCATTTGCTGAGTATACCTCTC
Source organism: Lepilemur ruficaudatus (assembly GCA_963574885.1). NCBI lineage: Eukaryota > Metazoa > Chordata > Mammalia > Primates > Lepilemuridae > Lepilemur > Lepilemur ruficaudatus. The sequence continues at coordinate 1,477 of CAUYRT010012578.1, forward strand.
AAACGTGGGGGAAACCGACCTTAATGTATTCAAGGCCCACTCCCAAAATGACTGGCACAAAGATTTATGGCTAGAAAAGATCTTGGAGTTTAACAGATAAAGCAACTGAGGCAAAGGAAAGCAGGGTTTCCTTGGTTTAGGGTACCCTTGGTTTTAGGGCACTATATTTAATTCAATCATGTAATTATCAACGAGGCCAGACTAAAAATCCAAATCTCCATCCTTGATGCCTACAGTTAAACATGTGGCAGTGCAGTAGCATGGTGACAAAGAGTGATGTGGAAAAAAAAAAAAAAAGGATTTGATTCTGGAGTATCTCCTGCCGGGATGCCATGGGGAAAACAAAACAAAACAAAACAAAAAAAGCCTAAAAACAAAACAAAACAAAAAACAGAACAAAAAACCCAGGGTGGCCTCAAGCCTTCATTCCTGCCAGAGCATATTTGGATTTAAAAGGAGTATTGCCATGCATTACCATTTCTTTTAGTGCAGTCCCTTGCATACATGGCCAAGAGTGAATTTGCCATCTGGAAGAGTAAAGCCATCAGAATTGCTGCAATGGCATGCCTGCCTTGATCAGCTCAGTCCACATTAGATAGGAAGACACAATCTTAACCTGGAAACAGAGGTCAGAAGCTTGCCAGTGTCAGTTTTGCTTTCCAGAACTGGCATTTAGAATTGGCTTAGAGGGAGGGATAGCAATAAAATAGTTTGGCCTCTTAAAAGAACATTTTAAGATTTAAAACCCAGGTAAACCCAGGTGCAAAGAACAACAAACTGAAAGTTGTCTACATATAATTATTTGAATTTAAAAAAAAAAATCTCTACTCATATTGGTGATTGGAAGTAGATTTAAGCTGGATAATGTTCAACCAGAAAAGCTTCAGAAAAAGGCGACCAGATGGTGAGGAGTCTGAAAACCATGTCTTATATTTAATGTTGTTAGAAGGAAATGTGTAGGGGGAAAATACTAAAACGATCTCTAAAATATTTGAAGAATTATCACCTGAAAGAGGAAGCAGCCATTTTACAGAAGAAAGAATACCAAATAATGGATATAAATTCCTAGAAGGAAAATTTTGATTAACCAGAAGCGAATTATGGAGAGCTGTTTGTTACACAGGCTGTTTCTTGAAGCAGGTAAATAATGATTAACTCATCCTCTGAAAAGTTAAGAAGACAGTAGATGACCAATCACTTGTTTGGTTTAATGTGTGGTTTTGTTTAATGATCCCAACAGTGAGTAAAAGGCTGGATAGGATTATATGGGCAGATTCTTTCTGAGTTTCTATGACTTTATATAGTTATTGGTATAAGGTACTTGGTTATGTGTAGAGATTTATTCTTTATGTGTAGAGATTATTTTTTCTTATTCTGGAGTCATTCACTAAGTGATTTTCTAATATTTCTCAGGGTCCTTTGAATTATCCCATTTCCAAGTATTTATCTGTGGATAATTCATTCCTATAAACACTGAGAATTTGCAGTATGTCAATTACTGTTTGTAAAGTGTGGAGGAGATGCAAAGATGAATGTGGTGTCCACATTGATTATAGTGATACTAAAATTATGGTAGGTGGGTTACTAAGACCACAATTAGCTGAGAGGACTATTTAAAAATACAGATTCTGGGCCCTAATCCAGCTCTATTTTAAGAATCTTTAGAAGGAAATTTAAAAAGTGACATTTCTGGAAGCTTTATAAGAGAATCTTAAGTACAATGAATTTTGAGAACCACAGACTGGGAAGCTAGAAAGTGAATTTGCATGAATTACTGGAAATATATAAAGAATGATGTATTCCACCAAACTAAGCTATTTAGATATAGATGTTGGGGATGGTGGGGGTGAGGAGTGAGAAGGCAGAGATGATGAAATGTTACAAAAAGCCACAGGTATTTTTCTGTGGATGATTCATTCACACGATAGTTGCATAACATTCTGTCAAGCACTATGTATAAGGTGTAGAAAAGATATAACATGAATGAGGTTTGTGTTCTGTCCACAAGTTGCTTGGCATCTATGGTGATTCTCTGGTTGCAATGTGTTTTACTTTCAGCTATGGGCACCAGAATTGGTTTTGCAGAAGAAAGGAAAATAATGTTGAAGTCAGGTTGGACATAGCACATAGCAGGCTAAATGGCGAGGAAATGAGAGAATCATTGATGCTGTAACATCTGCCCTACAAATGCAGCAATGGTCTTAGTTACAAATTGACAATAGTATTCTAAGCGCATCACTAGCTATAATGTGTACCAGGCTTCTTTAGCTTTGAGGAGGGATATAAAATGGGAAACAGAGCATGTCAGCATGACTCCATCAAATAAGTTTTCCTCAAGAGTTCTTACAGCAGTCCTGGCACTGCTTCCCTGGCCACACAAGCAGTGTGCTCTGTTTTAGGAGTTTAGACCCCACAGGTGGGTCCAGGTCATCCCAGCATAGGTGAGCTTCCTGCATGACAGCCCATGAGAGTAGCTGACAGGCCTACTCAAGGGTCATGCTTTTTCCACAAAGTACCACACAAGGAGGCAAAGCTGATATTTAATATTATTCAGCATGGTTTTGGAGAATTTTATTTTGTAGTCCTTCAGGGTCTATATGCCCATTCAGATCACCAGTCAGAAGTAATAAGCACTGATGCCTGGTTACAGAGTTCCCTGTGTATGCATTTCCAAAGAAACAGAGCTGGGGAAGGTAAACCTGAAAACATCTCCCCAGAGAGATAAGGTTTAGATCTGCTTTTAATCCTTTCTCCTCATTTTGTTTTTGCAAAGAAGAAAGTATAATGAGTACTGTGGTTCAAGAAGATTAGCAGATGTATGAGGAGGTACCAGCAATAAAACTGAAGGTGAGGCAGACAGAGGTGCAAGCAGTGCGTGACACACAACAGACACTCAAACATGCACTCAAGCAATGAGAAAGCCCTTTACAGCAGTTTAAATGAAAAATAATGAGGCTATGAACAAGGTGTTGTCAATGAAAATGGAAAGAGGGAAAGATCAGATAACTGTTCTGGAGGTAGTGAGGCCAGAATTTAATAATCTGTAAATTATAGAGTTAAATTATGTAGGTTCGGAACCTATAATGGGTCATTAGTTAACCAGTCTCAGGAAGATACTGTGAGTAGACTGTGAAGGAAAATATTTTTCCTACTCCTCAGAAAGAAAGACGTGAATGTGAGGATTTTAAAGCATTTATGTAGAAGCAAACACATTAACAACATACAGTATATGAAGAATGAAATAGGCATCTTGGATAGATGATTCTAGAAATAACAAGACTCTCAGGCCTTGATCATTGTCCCATTTGTTAAATTAATATGGTTAAAGTTGAATACAGGCTACGGTGCTTTAATTCTACAAAGACCTTGGAATCAGCACGTCTAATATAATAACGCATCTTTAACCTGCACACAACCAACCTCCACCCAACCCCCGGAAATAAGAAAAACAAAGATGAAAGAAATAGTTTTTTCATCCAGCAGATATTTATTGAGTGCCTTCTGTGCACCAAGGACTGTCTAGACCTTGTGATTTATCAGTGAACAAAACTGATAAAAATCTCCCATAATCAGAACAATAAATAAGGAATTTTTATAATAATAAATGTGAAATATTATTTATATTATAAAGTAATAAATTATAACTAAATTATGTAAATAATAAGGTGTTGTAAATAATAAGGTGAAAAATGAATGAGCATGTGATAAAATCTAAAATCTTTAATAAGTACATTATTTTCATAATGGGCTTAGATATGTTTTTAATCTTTGTTTTAATTTAAAATACTATTAACCTGGAGATTTAAAAAAGAATAAACCATGGAAAAGACATATTCTAAATAATTTACTAAGTTTTTTGGCCTACAGTTAATAATCATTATGTAACTTCAGGAGCCCTCTTCTTTAACAAATATGTTTTTACTAATAAAAATAAATGTAATTTATTTCAAATATTCAAAAGAAAAAAAGACAAACTTTATTTTATTGTATTTTATCTTTAGGTGGAAATGAATATGTTCTGTAACCTACTGGAAATCTTAATGTTATATCCATATCAATATTTGTGTTGATGGCTTATAACTTCCCTAAATCTATTTAGTAATATTCAGAGAATCATTTACAGATTTGGGATTATCCAGATTTTCTTTTTCTCTCTCTTCCCCCACCTATCTCCTCACATATGGAAAGGAATAGGAGTGAAACTTAAACCATCTGAATATGTAAAATTTCCCAAGAACTCCTGAGGAAAATGAAATCCTCCATAAAGTGGTTTAGGGAAGCAATGTTTCCATAATTATTGAAGGCTTTAAACGGTAGCTATATTACAGTACTTCGGACAGTTTCAGACTGGGGCTATATGTACCATGCCGCTTTAGCTTAGCTTGTCAATTCCTTCCCACTAGTCTGGTTCAGAAACATAAGCTGAGCGCACATCACGTGCAGGAAGCTCACAGGAGCCCACTCTTTCCTCTAAACCACAGCTGATACAAAAGGATTTCTGAATAACCTCAAAAACTAGTGACCTTAACTTGCTGTCTATGGGCTTTAGTGAGATCAGAGAAAGCATCATGCAATTAAGTGAAAAGATACTGTGTCTCTGTGTTCTTTTTTTTTTCTTCTGAAAAGAGCCATTTGAGGCATTCATCTGATTCTCAAAAGGTCCCACAAATTTAAAAAGGTTAAAGGTCCTATCCCTCTGTCAGCTTTAGAAGTTCCAGAGATCCAAACTGACCCAATAACATCCTGAGTGAATTGGTACATAAAGAGGGCCTGGAATAGATCCACAAACTTTTATTTTTGTAGAGTTTTATTATGTAGACCTTTAGGGTCTATATGCCCATTCAGGGTCCTCCAAGATACAGGTCACCAATTAGAGGTAATTAGCACTGATGCCTGGTAACAGAGTTCCCAGTTTATACGTTTCCAAAGAAACAGAGCTGGGGAAGGTAAGCCTGAAAACATCTCCGCACAGAGATAAGGCTGCTTTGGATTTGGACCAAACAAGTGCAAGCTATTTTGCATTGCGGTGGATGTTACAGACGTTCTCAGGCCACTGTAGGAGCCTGAAGAGATAAGCAAGAAGCCAGCTGGCCCGTGTTATCAAGTGGTGTGTAAGCAGGCCAATAAGAGGAGCCAGATATTTTCTAGTGCCACAATTTTGTCCAGTAAACGCTGGCAGAAGTGAGTAGCCATTTACATACCTGCAACTGCACTGGATATCTGAAATGCCCACGCTGGGCTCCGAAACACACGATCTGGCAGATTCTGTGACAACATACACAAAGTAAAGTTTTTCTCCGGAGGATAGGTATTTGATGATTGGAAAGAAGATTATTGAGTATCACAATATTTTATGTATACTTTAGGTTTTATCAAGAATATTTGAAAATTTTCTTTTATTCCATTTTCTAACTATGCTTCTATTAAAATTTATTAGTCAGTCCATAAAACGTACAGAAGTATTATGTATACTTTAATAAAATCAGTCACTTATTGAAAAAAAATTTCAAAAATCATCTGGACCAAATACAGTTATAGTAAAGGGTTTTTGCAAACTTTCTTTTGCTGTGTTAGAGACAACGCTTATTTCTAAAGTTACTTAGGTCAGCACTTTCTGCAGCACTTTGCACCCACCCAGTCTGCATTCCATCTTGCATTCCTTTTTCCAGCTAAAGTACCCCACTGTATGGATGCACCACGGTTTACTTGTCTGTCCACCTATTGAAGGGTGTCTGGGTTGCTTCCAGTTTAAGACAGTTATAAATAAAGCTGCTCTAAGCATTTTTCTGCAGGTTTTGTGTGGATACGTATTTTCAAACCCAGTTTAGGTAGTAAATAGTAACATGATAACTAGATCATATAGTGAGACTTCATGGAGCTTTCTAGAAAACTGGCAACTGTTCTCTGCAGGACAGGAGTTACTATTTTGAATTCCAACCAGCAATGAATGAGAGTTCCTGTTGTTCTGCATCCTCTGTAACAATTAGTATCAACAGTTTTGGAGGGGGGGTGTTAGCTATTCTAATAGACAAGTAGTGATGGCTCATTGTTGTTTTAACTTGCATTCCCCTAATGGGAAATACTGGGCATATTTTCATATGCTTATTTGCCACCTAGGTCTTTTGCTTATGTTTTGAATGGCTTATTTGTTTTCTTATTATTGAGTTTTAAGAGTTCTTTGTATATTTTAGATACAAGTCGTTTATTAGGTATGTTTTTTGCAAATATTTTTTCAAAGTCTATAGTTAATCTTTCCATTCTCTTAATATTTTTCACAGAACGTAATGAATTAATTTTAGTTAAGTGCAACTTTCCAATTTTTTCATTGGCCATGTTTTTGTTGTTGTATCTAAAAAGTCATCATCAAACTAAAAGCCACATTGATTTTCTCCTATGTTTCCTTCTAGAATTTTCAGTTTTATACTTGTATTTAGGCCTATAATTCTTTTTTGAGTTAATTTCTGTGAAATTTGTGAGATCTGTACCTAGCTTCCTTCCTTCCATATGGACGTCCCAATGTTTCAGCACCACTTGTTAAAAACACTTTTCTCCATTGAAGTGCTTTCACTCCTTTGTCAAAGATAGGTTGACTGTATTTGTGTGGGTCTATTTCTGAGCTCTCTATTATACTCCATTGATATGTATGCATTCTTTCACCAATATTCCACTGACTTGGTTATTGTAGCTCTATGATAAGTCTAAAAATCAGGTAGAGTGAGTCATACAACTTTGTTCTTCTTGCTCAGTGTTGCGTTGGCTATCCTGTCTCTTCTCCTTTCTCATATAAATTTTAGAATCAGATTGTCCATATATATAAAATTTTTGGTGGAATTTTGATTAAGATTGCCTTAAATCTCTAGACCATACTGGGAAAAATAGACATCTAGACAATATTGAGTCTTCCAATCTTTGAACCTGGAATATCTATCCATTGTCCATTTATTTAGATTTTCTTTGATTTTTTTCATAAGAGTTTTGAAGTTTTCCACATACACATTATGTACATCATTTGTTAAATTTATACCTACATGTTTCTTTTTTGGGGCTATCATAATTTTTTCTTACATTTGAAATTCAAATTATTCATTCCTCATGTGTAGAAAAGCAGTTGATTTTTGCCAATTAACCATATACCCTGCTACTTACTATGCTCATTAATTAGCTCCAGGGGATTTTGCAGATTCATGACAGTGTTTTTGTTTTTTGTTTTAATCTAAAAACTTAGACAAATAGTACTTTCTGCTTAACAGTATAGCTTAAAAATTAACTACAACATATATGGCAATGGCCACCACAAAATCTCATACATTGTAAAAACTTCCTAAATAGTAACTGAAATTTTAATTTCAACAACAAACACTGATGTAAACACTAACTGCATAATTTGTATGAAAAATCCTAAGTAAAGTCTTTTCTTAACTAATTCTGTTATTAATTACAAAGTAATCAAACAAATAGAAAGGTGATTCTATGTTCTCCATAACTTTTATGTTATTTATGTTCTCCATAACTTTCTTTTTCTATTTTAATTAGATTCAAATATAATATTGCTAATGTTTGTATGTTCTTAATTGTTCTTAGTGTTACTTTCTGTGATAGCATTTCTTTCATCTAAATGCATAAATTATTATGCTAAATTTTATCTATAATGCTAACCCAAATCAAATGAATTTCATTCTATAATTAATTTTAGGGACTGAGAGGTACACATAAAGATTAGGAACTAAACTTCATAATCCTCTTTCCTTGACCTTTTCATTTCTTTGAATTCTGATTTAAAAAATTAGGGTAAACAGTGATGAGGGAATGGAAGAGTTTGAAAAGCATGGGCAAAGGGTCAAAAATGGTACAATGGACAAAAATGGACAAAAGAGACAATGTGATGCCCGATCTGGAAAAGTCGACGTACAAAGTGCCTTTCTTTTGTTACCCAGCTGACACACAATTCACTCCTATAACAGTAATTTTCATTTTTATTGAACAAACCAATCACCTTTTGTTATTTAACTTTCACATTCTCAAACTTCACACCAAAAATTTGATTCACTAGGTTTTAGTTTCACCCTAAGAATATGTGTTTGAGCAATAACCAGAGTGGTCTGTGGGACATATTTTAAAAAGGTCGCCTAGAGTATCATTTATGTTATGGGGCTATTTTTTTATGCTAGGTATTTTTTATATAAGTGTGCTGAGTACCAAGTACACAAGATCCCTTCCTTTACAGAATACATAATTTAGAGCACATTAATTATAAAAAATAGGGAAAAAAATTGAAGCAAACAATATGTAGAAACATATCAGCTTGTTAATTTCTTATGAGGTACAATTATCAAGGAGTATGATTTCTGATTTTCAATTATCATTGTTGTTTTGTTTTTTCTTGAAACAGAACATGAATCATTATCTCCTGGGAACACACTACTTTAGAAAAACTTAATTGGAAAATTGAATATTTTTTTTATTGGGGTCAAAGGCAAAGCCCCCGTGGATAATTAGGTTGAGTGCTAAGCCACCTGATCAAATGCTTGCCAGACTTGCACACCATAATCTGAATAACTGCATCTGGCTTGGTGAGAGAAGGGAAAAATATCATTCTCTCTGGAGAAATCCTGGGAGCCAACTCCACTAGAGCTGTTCACAACTGACAAATGGTCAGGGAGTTTGGAAAGGTACGTAGAGGAGAAAATCCAACTCCAATAGGGAGCCTGGCATCATATAGCATCACAAACCAAAAAGGGTCTAATGTTCACAGCATGATTCCTGCAGGTGCTCACTCTCCTGGAATTGTAACTGAGCGCCACAGAGGGAGAATCTTCATATTTGCGCTCTGGTTAGTGACAAGACTCACTGACCTTTTTGCCTTCTTGTAATCTGGGGTTGTTTCCACTGGGTTACCACTCCAGCCTGTCTGTATTCTGAGGATCAGGAAAGATGTCTTATCTTCCTTCTTTGTCAGATAAAGGGAAGTTGCACAATGCCACAGGCTAAGCAGGACAGCAGGACAACGAAAGACATTTTGTGAGGAGACGATCGGTTGATAGAATAAAACCAAGCTGCCAAATCCAAAAGACTAAATAGGAACTGGCAGCCAAAACAGGACAAAGAAACTAATTTTGCTGATTAGCAAAGATTATAATGATAAACAAACTGGTAATATGGTGGGAATAAGATTAACCTGAAAGGAATCTGAAGGAAGAAGGCAGCTGCACAGATGCCATTTATTTGACTTAGCCTTTCTTCTTTATTGATATGTTGGGTACATTTAAAGGGTCAAAAATACAAAGTACAAAAAAGGGAAAGCCATTCGTCTTGGCATTCTATGCTCTTTTTACTGTTTGTAGCCTTCCTACCTGCTCCAACATGGTAAAAGAAATGCCAGTTCAATCCTAGCAGAGGCAATAGGCACAAAGGTAGAAGATACATCAATTGCTATGATGCTTACGTAAATTTCCAAGTATTGGCTTAGAGAAGAGAAAAAAGTGAAGGAACATGGTTTTGGTGGCTGCAAACACAGTCACTTCTATCATATTCCTTGTTTTCACAGAATCTGCGTCATTTCTAATATGTTCCCATATTATGTAGTTGAAATGAAGTAGCTGGTGTGTGGAAAGGCATAGAGTATGTGGCAGACCATTCCAAAGGTTGAGGAGAGTATCACGGGATATCAATTATACTCTCTTTGTTTATCACGTTATTGTTTATAAAATACTTCAGATGGATTATCTCATACATTACTCACTTTGGAGGCAATTAACATAGGGGTTACTATTCCCTTTTTCATGATAATTAACCCAAGGACCAGAAAGGGAAAGGTTTTTTACTACCTTCCTCATATCAGTCAGCCAGCAAATGGCAAATTTGGAACTTAAACTGAGTATCAGTTCTTCTTATTCATTGTTCTGTGTGCTTTCTCTTACTTCTGATTGCCTTTCTCATAAAACAGAAGCAGATCTATAAAATTGAGTGTTCTTGGAAAGTGTTGCTAATTTCAATGGACCAGTTGAATCCATTCTTTATTACCAGAGCTGGAAGACCTAGAGCAGAGTGACTCAAGATTATGTCAGAAATATAGAAGGACCAAGTTTGAATTGTGATCCAGTGTTGTGCTAGCGTCAGCTAGCACCAAATCCCAAGAGCCATCTATTCTCAATCCCCAGTTCAGCAACATCACATTGGTAATTTGAAATCGACCATAATGGCAGTATTTACACAGAGAAACTGACATAGTTATTAAACATTTATTAGCTCATCACTGCATCAATTTCATTGGTGCTGCTGTGGTAGAAGATAGGGATATGAGTAATGAATAATAGAAAAGCATAATCTTTGGACTAAAAAGACTTTGGTTTGAATTCTAGCTATATCATTATATCATATAGTGACCTTGGCCAAATAACTTACCTTTTGAGTCACCAATCCTTTCTAAGTATAATAATACATAGCTGTTAGTAAGAACTAATAATGACTCTTTGCAGATCCTTAGGATTAATAATCATGTAAGCGCTGACATATAAAAAGCAGTCAATTTTAAGTGCTATTATTAGAATTATTAGAAACCTTCCCTTTTGTATCTAAGTTCTCACATAAGTAAAGTTATTTCAATAAAATCACATTAGTGCTCGGTGGAAGATACGTGACATTGGAGAAAATATTTTAAAAAAAACTGATAAAAATTATAAAATCTGTTAGGCTTTTTAGAAAGAGGTACCCTTATACTTCTAGCTATTTACTACTACCACACAATACAAGAGAATATAAAACCCAGCTAAGAGAGAGGCTACTTTTGCCAAATTGAAGTAACAGGAGGTAAATGGTACTGCTCTCCTCCAAAAGATCTGTGGATTTATAAATTGGTTGGAAGCATAGAGTTTTGGTTATTTTGCTTCATATGATTCACAGCGCCAAGCCCTGCAGTCCTAATTTTATCCTGGGGCATTCATTCAGTACTTAGTTGGAGAGAATAGTGCCACCAACCTCGTCCTCATAAGCTCTGCCAAATATCCAAGTTTCTTTTTCCTGTTTGGAAAGGAATGCACTCTAAGAAACATCTATGAAGTCTAAGCTTTTTTTTTTTTTTTTTTTTTACCCGGAGGACAACCCAATTCTTGCATCAAAGCACGGGTTAGATTAGGAGTGAGATTTCCATAAGATATATTTTACTCCAATGTTCAGACACTTGAAGAACATGAGGCAACATAAATATTGTGAAAGCTTCAAAAAAATGCAAGGCAGTAAACATAGTAGTTTTGAAACCAGCAACAACCCAAAGCAAAAACAAGCACACAACAACAAAACAATGAAAAATTGCTTTTGTTTAGTGAAAATGCCAAGGAGTGTATACTGCTCTGCGTGTCTCAGACTCAGGGAAATCTGGCACCTTTTTTGTCCATCAGGCACATTGCACTGAAGAAGTTTAAAGGAAACTGTAGTACATGCTAATACCACAGGGAATAAGCCACTCAGTAGGAAGTCCTCCCACTGGGGAATGATTTCATGTTGAAAATAACAGCTTTTAAGCTACCTCTTTGCAGCTTATTCCATAAAAAGAACTATTAAATATCAAGTATGTTGAAGTGAGTCATGTATGTGATTATCTATTATATATATATCTTTCGAAAGTATAATTAATGGCTTCAATTAATGAAGTGATTAAAGGGTCTCTCCTCAAAAGAAGGAATCATGGCTGTGAATCAAAAAACCATGGAAATGGGTGCTATATTTGCTACTGCTTTTTTTTGTATGCAAATGGATAAACATATCTACAGGACAGTGGTTTAGGTTCTGAGTTGTGAAGTTATAGTGGAGACAAGGTATGCCTTGTTGCTGCCTTTTTAAAGAGCTGCACCAAACTCATTGGCTGTCTTTCAAAAGGAAAAGTATACTCCAGAATTGGCCAAAAGACCAACAATCCACTCAGTAGACTATTCACTTTACAGGGAACAAATATTTCACTTTAAGTTCCATGTGAAATGACATTTTGCTAGGAGATATAAGCATCAAGAAACTGGAACGTTTTTGGATGAGAAAATTTGACTACGTATGTGCAATCTTCAAAATGATGTCTTAAGGAAATCTCACTCTTACTTCATTTGCTTTGTGATATCAATGGCATCAAAGGAATACTAATAAATAAGAAATTGGTTCTAAATCCATACCAGTCTTCTCAGCCCCACCAATGGAATTGGTCATGATGAATTTCCTTTATTCTCTTAATCACTGACAAATGCTTTCCTTCCCAGCTTCTTTGGGAAAACATTTAAGGAGAAACTGCAGTGTCACTACATTGCTTGGTATTTGTATGGAATTTTACGATCCTTCTCTCTGCACTTTCAGGTCTTCCACCTGTTGGTAGGTATTTGAGTTTTGCCTTTATAACTGCAGCAATCTGTATGTAGTTAAGAAAATTCCTCGAAAGGATATTTTCTCTCAGGCCCTAGGGAACACAAATGTGTCAGATCAAATATTTTATTCCATTTGTGGTGAAAATGGTAGAGCACTGTAACAAAAATCAAACGGTCTAGTGGTGCAAGCAAATAAAATAGGATTTCTCCCAAGGGGGAGAAAAAGCCTAATGGAGTGCCTGCTTCAAAGCATGAAAAGTGAAGCCATAGGACCATGGCAAAGCCATGTGGTATTTTGTTTTTGTCAAAAATTCTGACATGTATAAGGCTGGTGGCCAATAACAGAAAGCAACCATGGATCCATTGACGAACACTATGCAACTCTGCACCAGTTACTTTGGATTAGAGTTGTGTTCTCAGGCAATAAATATGTGCAACCTAGAAATGATGAGTTTCTGGATCCATGAAAATCATCCTTTTCCTTTTTTTTTTTTTTTTTTTTGTTAAATCCAAATCATAGTAGAGTATTAGGCTGAAGAATTCATTTGAAAATTTAGAAAGACAGTGAAGCATTCTAGGCAAGGCACATTATTGTGTATATTTGGAAACATCTTTTTACACCTAATTGGATTTCTCTGGTTCTTAATTAAATGTTAATTCAAGTCAGCTATTGGCTGAATAAACTCTCTAAGTTTGAGGAAAGTAATTGTGGAGGTATAATTTCAGTCTAGCATTCTGCTTTAGTATGTAGGACACTGGCCTGGACTATGAAATAGCAGCTCTAGTTTTTGGTCATATTGTTTTTGTGGGCTAATCGCTTAATATCCCTGAAACTCATTTCCCCTTTTGTAAGAAGCAGGATGTTTTGGGAAATAATGAGACTTTTTGGGGAGAGTCAAGCTTGTAGAATTTGTGATGATGGTGCTTAAAAAAATAGATCATTAACCACAACCCCCTGACTGAAAGGAGTTTGATTTCACTGGAAGAAAAAATATATATAGATACAAGATAAATACATTTTCCTGTCTTCAAAGACATAAGAGAACAGACAGTCTACATAGACTTGATTTACAGTTTTCTTATGATTTTTGAGGTCAGCTGGGTTTTGGAGGGATATTTATTATTCAAAATTTAGCAAACATTTGTTGTAGAACTAATTAAGATTCAAATACTCTGTTGGACACTGAGGTGATAATATAGCCTTGTCTCTCCCCTCAAAACAACTCACCATTCTACAAGACAGAATTAAATAAAAGCCACCTTGAGGTAGAAAAAATTTTTAGGAGAAACAAAGAGGAATAACTGATAAGGGTAAGCAGTAGACAGAGAAAACATAAAAAAAAAATCTTTTAAGTTACATGCTGATGATTGAAAAGAACTTTATTAAGTGAAGAACAAGGGAAGTACATTCGTTACCAGCTGAGAAAAGTACTTCAAGAAAAATCCAGAAAACCTATGAATTTTTAGGGAACACGTTTGGTGTGTTTTTATTATTATGTTCTATTAACCACTATGAGGGAATGTTTTAGTCATAATATTGGCTAATAGTAGTGAACCTGTGCTTTGTAAGTTGAGAGCTATCCACAGGAAGCTGGAGATTCTGAGGGTTTTTTGTTTTTCTCCCCCAGTACTGCTACCTGTAATAGATGTTATGAACAGTCCAATTATCTCTGAACCAGATGGCATTACTACCTCGTAAGAAATATGGAAGACATTCTAACCCATCCTCACACCTCATGCTCCATATCTGAAGGTTATGGGGCTTTCAGATCATAATTTACCAAATTTTGTATATTTATAATCAAGTACATATGATGTTAATGTGTTTTGTGTTAGAACTGATCATTGTCTTACTAAGTATGTAGTACTCTGCCATATAGTAGAGCTCGCTTCAGTTCAAACATGTGAAAACTAAGCCTGAAGGAAATTAGGTAATTTTCAAAGTTAACCAAACTATTAATCATTATTAATGGATCTCAATCATAAACCCAAACATTTGTTTTGCTTTCTTTAACTCTTTTGTTCTTACTATATTTTACTTTATTACTCTTCTCATCAATAGATGCTTAATTTTGTGTTGACAATTAATGTTAAGTGGAACATATATTTTTAAAAGAAGAGAAATACTTTTCTCGGGTATTGACAAGTTCAATTTTATAACTCAAGTACCTATGTCAGTATGAATTCATTAGAACTTTGACAGAAGTAGAACAGTTGAATTTTGCTGAATTTACACAATTCTCCTTTGCAGAACTTGAGCTTGTTACATAGAATGATATGTTAGAATACTTGCTTTATTTGTTACAACTGATTGCCTTTACATAGTAGATTTGTACTGCAATTTAACAGAAGTTCACTTCCTTGCAGATAATCTGCAAATGACGTCAATTTATTTGCTACACCAAAATTTCAAGATAATGGGATTCTATTTTCACAAACTTTTCTTCACATATTGATTCTTTGGTCAATAAAATACTCACATGGTACCTACAAAAAAGACATCATGTCATCTCGCATTCCCAGGTTGTCTCAATTAACTGATTAACAGAGGTCAACTGGAAGCAGGGCTGAGTAATAGATTTACTTAAAAATGAGCATATTAGGTTGGGATAACTCAGAAATCCAAAGATTAAAGATGTTTAAGTGTGGTTTACCTTTGGGGAGCATAAGTTGAGTAGATTTTCACAAAAAAAAAAAAAAAGAAAGATATTGAAATGGAAAAAAGAGAAAAAAAGTTACTAAGTGTCCCGAATAGGGTACTTTTTCCCTAAGTGCCAATGGCTACTTTACAACTGCATTGTTGAAAACTGGCAGTAGAAAACTGGTAATATTATTATACAAATGCTCCATAGAGAGGCTAATGGATTGTGCTTGGTGGACTGGGATTGATTATTGCCCTGTAGATAGAGCAGTCATGCATCTTTCGTAAATTCATTTCAGCATTTCTTTTATTGCCTAGATATGTATAGTTATTTGAAGTCTCCTTTGAGCTGCTTATAACATCATACCACTCTCCTCATTAATGAGTTAGATCAATTGAAGTGTGATTATTTAAAATTGTATAAGAGTGATGACTTGACTTCAAAAAAAAAAAAAACTTTTAACAGTATAAATCAATGGCTCTCAAATTCTAGTGTGCATTATAATCCCCTGGAGGGCTTGTTAAGGCTTAGATCACTGGGCTCCATTTCCAGAGCCTCCAGGTCCTCAGAATTTGCATTTCTAGCAAGTTGCAGGTGATAATGATGCTGCAAGTCCAGAGACCATACTATTGGAACCACTGGTATAAATTGTATTCATCTAGGCTGGCGATTACAATCCCTAAAAGTCTTCATTTTATATCATTAGAAAGTTATTCATTCTAAGACCTAACCTGCAGCCCTAAACTATTTTCAGATCCCTCCGTGACAAGAATGTCTCTAGTCCTTTCATTTTTTTCCCTTATGGCTAGAAAAATCTGCCCCTTAAATCTCCTGATTTGGGCATTAGAAATAGTGGCAGCTTTTATCAAATGCCATGATGGGGAATAGGAAGGTATTATAGAAGACAATATAAAATTCACTCTAGACTAATTATGTAGTTAATTACTCTAGTGTGTGAACTTAGCCTTCAAAGCAATCTCAATTGGGCTGAGGAAAAAGCTACTACAGACAATTATGGGATGTGTGTGATGTGTGAAGGGGAAAGAGAGAGCTATCGTTGGAAGAGCAATATAAATGCTGAGCGATGTAATCTGAAATAAACATAAGTGGAACTGTGTTTTCCCTGAGCTATAGCCTTCAATGCATAATACGTCCTTTCTATTCTAATTTCTTTAATTCAGTTACTCATTGGGACACGTTATATATTTTTCTTCTTTCCCCTTTCCTGTTGCAGGATATGCATTATCTCTCCCTATTGTGGCTACAGAACTCAGTATGCATTTTCATTGTCAGATAGGAGGGTAGCAGTGGAGAGTAACTCAAATGAGCAAACATCTCTTTTCTATTTAAGTCAAAAGGAAAATCTTATACCCTTGGGTGAATATCATATACCTGACCTAAAGATGTGACCATAATTTTTCTTTTGTATTCTCTCATTTCATAAAAAAGGAAGAAAAAAAGAAAGAAAAGCAAGTCCTGTCATTGGTATGCTGATGGTGGGAAAAATAAAGACGGAACATTCAAATACTTTCTTAAAGCCTTTTGTGGCCCTATAAAACATAAGTTAAATTAAATATAATTTGCATTCAATTTGTCACATATTTAGAGGTTGGTGGCAATTAAAATGCAATTTGCTTTTAACACTATATTTCTCTTTTATGTACATTAAAAAAAAAAAAACAACACATTCCTGTGACATTCATGAGATTACAACGGTGCACTCTAGTGGACAAATAAAATTTTACATCATATTTTCACAAGGTTTTCATACTTTTATATACATGAGCTGAGCTGTATTTAATTCAAAAAGCACTTTTAAATAGGTAGCATATGATGCATTATTTTAATAGGAGAGAATTTGTGGATGAGACTATGTCTCTGAGTGAATTTGCATTTAGAAAGTAGTTTGCTTTTCCCAAAATCCTTTTTTTCCTCCCTCTTCCTTCTCGTTTTTATTTTATTTTAACCAACAAACACTGGATTTAACATTATAAAGCAGACATAAAATTGTGACTTGAAAGCTGAGGACATAAACAAAATGTGTAATTATCATCAATTTTAAGGTCATTGTAGGGAGGTTTTTTTCTCTTTGAGAGAGAAAACTATTTTAGCAAAAGCATTATGAATTTGCACCCTCTTCATATTTGTTTGAAAATGAGTTGTCAGGGAAATAGAATATCAGAAGCATCTAACATAGAAATTTATAAAGATTTTTTAACAGTTGATACTCAATACTAATATTAGAAGGAATAACAATATCTGTGCAATATGATAATCTTAGTTTCCTTCAGTGAATGCAGTCATATTTTCAGAATAAGATTTTTGCCACTATTATTCTAAATTATCTAGTAATGATGCATACTTTATTTGAATTTTCTAAAGTAATTTTTTATTACCCCTACTCTTTTAAAATATCCACAGATGAAGTTTAGTTTTTTTTTTTTTTTATTTCTAAATTATTATCTTCTGGTCCTTAAAAGATAAGGTGTTTTTATGCTTATGGTACTTACAAATTACACATGATTTCAGAAGAGGTGATTTGTTCATCCTGATAGCTAATGTTGTATCTGTGGCTAAAATGTTAGAAAAATAAATAGAGGAAACATAAAAAAAAACAGTGGTTTTAGAATATGTTCAAATACTAAGCACCTAAATTCTCTAACTCTAGGTAAGGTAATGATCCATGAATAAAATCTTTTTCTCTTGAACTTTTGTTATCAGCTAAGTGGAGCCTCTAAGAAACAAACCACAGGCTAAGTGACTTACCCTTTGCGTATTACCATAGGGAATGGTTAGTGAGAGCAACTGCATTATATAATGGAATGGCGCAATAGATTCCTGCAATTGTAACTGAGGCCTCCCAGGAGTATGTGTAGCCACGTATTTCTCTTAAACTTACCCAAGATTGGTATGCAGATCCTTGAGGACAAGCCCCATGAGTGCTCTTCAACATGGAAGTTCTGAATATTGATGGGCTGCTGAACATGAGTATGTCAAGAACATTTCCAAACTAATACCCTATTCCAGTTCAGGCTCACTCTTGAATTTGAATAGTTAAAATCTTAAATTTGAACATCCTGCTTCAGGCCAATACATAATGCTGCTAGCAAGGTAAGCAAGACTTAAGTAGTTCCCTCTACTCATTCCCTCCAATTACTTCTAAGAAATTTTGTTAAATTCAACTGAGTGTGTACATCCATGTTTGATGTCATTGAACTCATTTTATTTTACATATTTTATTGTGTTGGCTTTAAGATCGTTCTAATACCAAACAGAAGAAGAAACTCTGACCTATTCCAGAGAATCAGACATTGTGTTATGTGCCGTCTCAGTTAAAGTTCTTTCATTTCAAACAACAGAAGTAAAAGAGCACAGATGTTATTTAGAACCCAAATGAGGTGGAGTAGCTTTAAAAACTAAAATAAAAAGAGATGCACAACAAATGCCTGGAAAATATAGGTGCTGTGACTGAGCAGGAGATGTCAATGTTACAAACTTGTGGACCTTCTTTTGAATGCTCCAGGAGGTAATTCAATATAAGAAAGTTTTATCTCTGGAAATGTTTCAAATTCCCAAAAGAAAGAACCTGATTGGCCCATATGGTGTGAAATTCAACCACCTTATTCTAGTCCTGATGACTTGGTTAATAGCAGGAACTATGATATTCAGGCTCATGGGAATCACTTGGGAGAAGGGAATGAAAAAGAGATGTTGTCATCAGGAGGAGAGGAAAGGATGCTGAGTAGCCAAAATAATCAAACACCTGTTACATTCCCACTCCTGTCTTCTCTGCACTACACACATACTCCTATACCGAACATTTAAAAGCACTGTCTTTTGACAAAATGGAATTATGTTCCATGTTACCAGAAATAAACTCACCCTTTCCAGTGGAAAAATACTAAAGCCATTCTTATTAATACATTATGTGCATATCGCTGTCGTGAGCAGTGGCATACTTCCTCAAGTTCTCAGTTACTCTTCTAATGACTTTTTAATGTTACTGATATTTTACAACTTATGAAGAGCATTCCAAATGTTTAGAGACCAATAGGCATGAGGGTTAATTCTTAAGTAGCATTGTCTAGCCCTTAGTTCTGTAATGCTGTTTGCCTTTGTACTATGGAATATGTAGTGGCATACATTATTTTCCTGAAATCCCCCTTTGTGGACATTTACTTTATCATTATTCCACATGGTGCTCCATCTCTATCCGAAGTTTAGGCATGAGAGCCAGAAAAACAATACAGTATATAACCTTGGAAAAATGTATTGTCTTTGAATAAAGGGAAGACCCAAACAGAAATCAATGGAGTTGCCTGCAATAATACCTAACCTCTTAATATCATTACATACCTTTAATTTTGAGCTATAATTGTAGCTCAAAATTGAACACTCAACTATAGTTAGCAAAAGTACATTTTGTTAACTGGCTGTATATTCTTTCTATTAATTAGGGAACTTTGAGATGTAAGCACCTTAAAACCCATATTTGCATAAAATATAAGGACATGTGTTCATTTTATAACAAGATATTAAAAAATAAGGTATTGCTATGAATTGAATTGTGTCTCCCAAAAATGATATGGTGAATTTCTAACCCCCAGTACCTTAGAATGTGACCTTATTTGGAAACAGATTCTTTACGTAGGAAATTCAGTCAAAATGAAACAATTAATTTTTTTAATATGGGCACTAATCAAATATGACTGATATCCTTATGAAAATGGAAAAATTTGACACAGTAATAGAAATTGACAGTGAAGACCAGGTGAAGAGACACAGGGAGAAGACAACCAATGAAAAGCCAACAAATGCCTAAGATTGCCAGAAGCCAGGAGAGAGGCCAGATACGTCCCTGGTTCCTTCAGAGGAAGCATGATCCTACCAATGCCTTGATTTTAGACTTCTGGCTTCCAGAACTTTGAGACAATAAAATTCTATTGTTGTAAGCCATTCACTTGTGGTACTTCACTGTGGCAGCCTTAAGGAATCTAATACAGGAAAAACCTAGGTATGTTATAATCAGAGTTCTTGGGCCATTTTCCTATAATTCTCTTTATTCTGCCCTCACTGGTGCATCAACTTTGATTTTAGGCTGTCTAGATTATGTTCACAATGTAATTCCAGCAGCATTCAGGTTCTTTTTCTTCATCTTCAGAAAGGAAAAGAGAAAGAAAACTTCTTCCTAAGTATGGAATAAAAGGAGTCTCCTGTCTGGTTTGAGTGATAATCTGTTACTTTTAGGCCAATAACAATTGCCTTGGGATGCCAAGGGCTGATTGGTACAAGCCTTGATAACTGACACATGGAGGAGACATAGAAAGATTACTATAAATATCTTAGTCTAATTAGAATCTACCTCTGCAGTTGGAAGTAGCATCCTGAATTGCGTGGGTTTTATGGGGAGTGGACTATTAACACCTCTGAAAAGTTCAGTGTTCTTTTAGGAAGGAAGGTGGGAGGATGATTTCAAGGTATTCTCTGTGTCCTCCATTCCTTCCAACATGGAAAGCACTAGAACAGCTGGAACCTATGATCAAAGACCTTTGCTACAGTGGGGGTTTTCTGGTAACCATTCATATGTGATATGAACAGGTGGGGAGTTCTAGGGTCACTTTAAAAGTTCTGTCAACACACCGTTAATGCGTTGTGCTAATTCTCTAATCTTGTGCTCTAGAAGCCCCTGACCCTGTGCCAAATCTTGGACATTACCCAGGAGTCAGTGTAGATCCTAACGTCAGACCATATGCGAGCAAAGTAGAACATAAAACGCATTTCTGTAAATGCTGTCCTTTGGGAGAGGATTTTTTCTTCTCTAATGTCCTTAAGACGGTGAAAAGAGTGTGGATATGTGACAGTGCCCTTCAAGTGATGCTGGTGCAAAACAACTAATGCCGCTGTGAGATTCTTGTCTTCATTCCATTCCCTGGTTGGTTTTTCACTTCTTTAGCTTCTTTGTAACTATTTCATATATTAAACATTCTGTATTAAACTATCTTTCATGCCCTTCTTTTTTCTAACTGTACTCGGACCGATATAGTAGCACACTAGTGATTTATTATGTTTGTAGATAAAGTTTGATGTCAACGTAAATGCACATACTTTATAATTATTGTACAACCTTCCAGAACTTTATGAATCACAATCACGGCATCTCAGATATAAGGAAACTAAATCCAGGAAAATGTAAGAGGTTCATCCAAGGTCTTATATTTGGGGATAAAAATGGAACTAGGAACCAGCTTTCCTGATATCAATTTAATACCTTTTTATTTCTACATTGCTTATACTTTATAAATGTTATATTTCTACTTATGTTTATAATTCTCCATTTGATACAAATCCATTTATTTTTATAATCAGAAATAACAATCCCAAAGTGAATATCTAGTCAAAACTTTCAAGGTTCAAAAGTTTATACATTTGAAAAGAGATTGCCTTTAAGGCACTGTTTCAGTGCACTAAATAATACTCAAGTGGCCTGAAAGAGTTAATGCGGCTTGCAAAAGAGCTTAATTTATTCTCAAGATATAACCCATACATAGGGAGATCGTGGCTCATTAAATCCCCTTCAATGTCTCCCAGTAGATAGAAGTTTGTTTTGGGGATCAATATTTTGTTCCTCTGGACTTAAATGAATCACAGTTACTCTGGGAAAGATGCTAGCTTTTCCTTCTGGTGTGAACCTCTTTTCAAAGATGAATATTGTACCTATAGTTATTCACAATTCTGTTTAAAAAGTAGACTGGCTTACTATTTTTTTTTAAGGACTAAGATTTACTTAAATAAAAGAAATAATTAACAGAGTGAAATTAGGTTTGAAATTTTTAAAAAATTAAATGAAAAAATAAAAGACGAAGACTTCTTTATTCAATAGATTTTTTATTTCCAGCCCCTAATAAAAGAGGCTACACTTCTGTACATGTTTTATTTTGTTGAAGCTTTTTGGATTTGCAACCTTCAGCTAGTCAGATTCTTTAATAGAAACACTGTATTTCATGACGTATTCTTCAGGAGTACTCTCAGAGGTCAGAGACCACAGTGTAGAAATAAGTGTGCCTCATTAGGTGCATCTTTCCCCAGAAGTTATATATATATATGTATGTATGTGTGTGTATATACATGTATACACATACACACATACATACACACACACACATATATATATATGAATTTGGAAGGGAGGAGACATATATATGTGTATGTATATATCTTAACGTCTGATTACTATGATGACTCAGTAAACCTTTCTACATGATGTTCAACAGTTGGATGGAATGTCAGAAATTGTGGTAATTTCCCCCATGTAACATTAGTGAAAGGATAAACCCTGGAGTCAGATTCATGTGTTTAAAGCCTGATTCTACCACTCACTAGATTTGTGGCCTCAGGCAAGTTATTTCCTAAGGCTCAATTTCCTCATCTATATACTGGGATAAAAATAGTATCTATCTCACTAGACCATACATGAGAAGACTAACTTAAGCGAAACAGTGTATGGAAAAGGTCAGATATTAGTATTACATAAATAGTAACTATTATTCTAATTATCATGTGGATATATGTAAACTTCTCCATTATTTTTAAATATGTGAGTAGCAGCTCATTAGTATAGTTGGTGTCAAATATAAATTGCACAGAACCAGTAAGATGGATAGGTGCTTTAGTCATCTTGGAATACTATAACGTCATGATTTCATCAAAATTACCTCCCAAGACCCCACCTCCAAATACCATCACATAGGTGTTAGGGCCTCAAAATATGCATTTTGAGGGGACAAAACATTCAGTCCTTAAGAGCAAGGAGGACTTTCTTCAAAACTGTCGTAATAGTAGAGAGAGATTGTACTCAATTTCAACCAAAACAAAAGGCGGGAGGATTATCAAATACTGGAGGAGATTAGGAAAAAAGTTGGTCTATGTGATTAGGTCATCTATGTTTGCTGATTGGTGCTTATTGAAGTTATATGCCTACTCCACCACATAGATAGGGAGATAAGGGCCCTATTTTGATAACATTTCAAAGGGATGGCTCCCAGGATCTTGAGAAAGTCACTTTTTGGTTATAGAATATTTTCATCTCAAAAAGAATAAAAAAGAATTTACAAGTTTTCTAAAGTAATTGCTTTAAAAAAGGGAGATCAGGGGGCTATAGACAGAAAGAAGCCTTTCTAAAATATAGTTAATTAAGGAAAACTTTAAGGTTGTCTTGGCCATTGGCAAATATTAATATCTTGATAATCCCATCTGTAAAGACAAATCTTGCATATCTCATAGATCATGAAGTCCTAATGAGCAGAGACAAATAAATCTTTCTGCTGGTACCTGTCAATTGTGTCCTCAAATTACAGTTATTACAAATAATATCTATAGCTTATTAGGCATATCATTTGTGTCATTACTACATATCTGTCAAAATATTTTCTTGTCATCATTGGCTATTTTCTGTTATTATTCTAACTAGTTTTAAATGGAGTAGACTCAGGAAATGCTTTGACTCTTGGAAAGTTTAATAAACAAAGAAACTATTCAAATCAAATTTGTATATGAAGTTTTGTCCTATGTCCTATGTCTGCTATAAAAGCAGAACTAAAAACACAGCATTTTGTCATGTGTTCTGAGCCTTCTAGTAAGTTTATAAATTAGAATGATAAAATGTATGATGAATTCTATGATGAATAAAAGGTACAAGATACTGCTTAAAAACCTCAATGAGCTATAAAGAGGTGCTGATGCTCCATTGCTGTTCATTTATGAAGTCATTGTTTCTGCATGGAATTAATTAGCTATAGAAGTATACAAACCTATGTTTTCAGGATCTGTCCACTGACAGTATCCAGGCCATGTCTCTCTTTAATTACATCTCTTTAAAGTCCATCATGAAATACTTAAAAGTCCTGACCAAATGCCTCAGTCCTGTTCGCTCACTTCTAAAATCTACTGATATCCCTGAGAAGCAGAGTTAGACTACTAAGTGTTAGACTACTAAGAGCTAAAAGGAAGGAGATTGCAGAAATAAGCTATTGAGCTGTCTTGAGTTCCCTAATTTGTGCAGTTAAAATATTAAATGACAAACAGCTTTCAAGGCTATTGTACACTCAAAAGTCAGGTTTTGAGTTTACAATTAAGAAGTGTTTATTAACAACAAATCATTAATTGTAAGCATACATGTGTCATAAATCAATCATTCTTGGGGGTCACGTAGTTTGTCACTTTATATTTTGCCTACATCATCATCTGAAGAGCCAAACAATATTTGCCTTACCTATTTTGCTCATGAGAAATTTGTTAATATGCTATATATATTCACTCATTATGTACATGATGTACATGTTACATTGGTATAAAGTGAAGACTGATTTAGAAGTAAAAATACATAAAGTAATTTTCACATATAATATGAAGATCAAAGTATATGCTTCATAGTTTGTTCCTGATTTCTAATATGGTAATTGGTATTTAGTAAATGCTCAATACACCTTGCTAGAGGAATGGAGGTGAGAAGGGAAGTAGAGAGGGAAGGATGGAGAAAGAAAGGTGAGGGGATGGGTAGTTGGAGGGATGGATAAATTTGGAAGAAAGGAAGAATTTGGGTGAAAAGAAGAAAGTTTGTGCTTTTCAGTGGGAAAAGCATAGATTTTGAGTGAGAAATATCTGAATGTGAGGCTGGATCTTTTTTTGGCTGTGTGACCTCAGCCTTAGTATTACACCTGTAAAGCAAAACAACAACAAAAAAATGGAGATGTTAATAACCACCTCATGTGTTTTGAGAATTAAATCAGATAATGTATAGAAAATGCTCACTTTCACAATACCTGTAGTATAATAAGTGCTCCATAAATGTCAGTTTCTCCTCTTTTGCATAGCTTGGCCTGATTTTACCTTAAACACAGGTTTTTCAGTATTTTCAAGTTACAGTTGAACAGATGATTTGAAGGTGGGGAATGACACAGTTCCAACTCTTAGCACATCTCCCTCCTGTGCTTCTTTTTCTGGGAGTTTGCCACTAAGCAGGCGCCTTTTTTAACCTCACTGTTTGAATGAGCTCATCTTTAGAGAAAGTTTCCTTCTTGTGCTCTGCTTTAGTCTATTAGTAGGCCATATTGATTTGTAAGGCCAGGTGAATTCGCCCCTGGGACATATGAGAATGCTCTCTGAAGCTTGGATTGCAATGCAAATAATCATATAGAGGAAACTAAATAATTAATTAAAATATGTGGGCATCGTGGTATGTCTTTAAGTAATATAGAAATTTGAAAATTAGAATATTTTATTCCTGATCTGAATAAAAAAGAGAATTAAAACATAACCATATTTGAAAGAGAAAAACATTAAGTGTGCCAATTGAAAAAGAGAAGATTATTCTTTTTTTTTGACTAGAGAAAAGGAGTAGAGAGAGGGTGCCTGGCATGGAACAGGCAAAACAGTGTCCTTTGATGCAGGAAAAGAAAGATTGTAATATCACTGACTTTATGGGGAAAAAAAAATATTACGGATGACTAAAAACAGGAGAAGATGAATTAAAATGTACTAGCTGGGAGAAGGCTCACAGTGGGAGAAGAATGAACACTGGTTACTATTTCTAATACTTAAAAAGTAAAAGAGTACTGAGCAATAATTACCCAAGTATAACTAAGCCTTGTTTTCCTGAAACAGAACTCTTTTCTTCAAAACTATGAATATTCTTCTCTTTTTCTTTTCTAACATACAAAATGAAGTATTTGCTTAAAAATAAAAATGACTTCATTCTCTGCTTGTAGAAAATAATATATTAGGTATACAGAATTCAGTGGCTTCTGCATTTTTTTCTTCTTTATGTGGGTGTCAAATCTGCTGTGAGAATGTAACAAATTTTATTATGCTTAAGATACATTTGGCATAGCATGGGATAATGTATATTTTACATTATTTAGAAAGTTTTAATATTTATGGAAAATAAGCATTACACACGATTACCCCTTTCAAAAAGTTGAAACAAGAAAGTGAATCAACATTTGACTTTATATAATTCCCCAGTAGATAGATAGAACATTTTGCAGAGTCAAGTATGTATGGAAAGCTGCAATTCAAAAAATATTGGACAGGAAGCTTAGAGTTCAGAATGAAAGGCATAACTAAATAACATAAGGTAAGGGTATATATTTGAGAGAGTTCCATAGAGAGTTTTCTTATTGTTGGTTTATTAGATAACCATTTACTGAAAACATAATTTTACTTATTTAGAACATTTCTGAAAGGTTTTTGCCAGGTTTATTGCACCAAGCCACGTCAGTTTTTAAATTGCATGGAGTCACAATTGCTTTAAGATCATTGCAGCTGCCTACAAGAATGGCCAAGAATATCGCCACCTCCAATTTCCAAAACATAGCCTGCTTTGTTTGCTTCTCTTCTTACCATTCACCCTCATTCTTGGGGGGCTAGCTCAGGCTTTCTGCTACAATCTTCCTGAATGCCCACTGGTCTTTTAATTCAACAGATACTTATTTTGAACCTATTATTGTTGGTACTGGTATTAAAGAATGGACCTGACAGATGAGATCGCAGGCTTCATAGAGCCTCCTATATTCTGATGAAAAAGTATTAATAAATAAGCACATTAAAAACAAGTTTATTGTAAGTGCTATAATCATATTGTGATAAATGCCAAAATAATTTATTAGTTTCTGAGGTAGTTCATGCTACCATAAGATGAAGCTTGGCTAACTATTTCATGCCAAAGTCTTTATCCAGTGTAAACATTTTTGCCATTTTAGGTAAATACAAAGAATTGTCCTGCAAGCCTTTCTACCCATCAGGCATGAAGTTGTTGCTGGAATATTTACAAGTAGCTCTGCTATCAACATTTTATATATAAAAACAAAATCTTTAAAATAAAACCAACCCTACTTGGTATGCATTAATCTCCTCTATTAAGGGCATTTGAAGATTCATATATAACTGCGGAACGTTACTGCTGGAAAATTATGAATATCCCTCATATAGTATATAGTAACTTGACTTTCTCTTCAAAAGAGTCCCTCATAACTCTATTAACAATGACCCAAAAGCTTTTGCAGCATTACATCACTTGATATAAAAAGGGAACCTCACTTAAAGTGGAAAAAGGAGCAGATGGCAAAGTGTGTTCTACACACATATATAAGGGTTTCTTTTTCTTCTTTCTTTTTTTTTTTGCCAGGGAAGCTGCTTCTCCTTTTAATCCAGTTCAGTATGTTCTAAAGCAGCTACTATTTCTGAAAGCCTTGAACATGCAGGGCCAGTTTCTAAGTATGGACCCACAAGAGGCAGGAAGAAAATGATGTATGTTAAATGTCCTGGAAAAATGAGGAGGCTGCACTAGATGATTGCAAAGATCCCTTCCAGCCCTAACACTCCGCACCTCCTTTTTCTGCAAACCCCACATAGAAGTGACACCAGGATCTGTTCCGGCTCCCAACTGACATCACTGCTTTTTTCCTCTAATGCTTTGCTTTTCTCATTTCTTTTATGCCCTTACATTTCAAGCATTTTACCTTTTTTTCCTCAACCCTCATCTTTATCCAGTTCAAGGATTGTGGGTCTCCTTTGCTCATGAACTAACCTAGTGTCAGACCTACTCCCTAATCACTCAAATGGTTTATATTAATAGTTTAAGACATCCTAATAATAAATAATCATCCTATTACCACATTCTGCTTTTTCTGCTTACTGAAACTGACTTTTGTAAAAATCAGATATATTTGGGAGGCTCACCATTTACGTTCATATAAGTTGTTAGCATTTCAGTGAAAGAAACACCTGAAAACTGGTTTTATTTGTGGGAAGGGTAAAGACTGATGGTCAACATTTGTTACCCGAATGACAAGGAGATATTGAACTAAGAGAGTTAAAAACAAGAATTGAAGATTATGGGAAACTCCTTTACTTGCCTTTGTGAATGCTAATGGTCCCAGATCCTACTGTCCTGTAGATTTTTCCCCACCAGTTTCCAGGGTGGTTATAAGTAATGTGTATTAATGAAATTAGGAGTATGAAAGATGGGAACCAATTAATGGAAGAGTCAGGATGCAAGAGACGCAATTAAACTGGAAACCAAAATAAGTAAGGGAATATAAAGACAAGAAGAAAACTGTAATAAATCCAGATGGCAGGAGTGTCAGGTCAGAAGCAAATGTCAAAGATTATTTAAGAAGCCAGTACCCAGGACTCATGCAAAAGTCAAAGGTCACCGTGAAGTCAGACACATAAACCAGGTAAGGGATCGGTACGCAGACTTGAGGTAGTGGAGACTAGAGAATCCTGAGTGCTTATGGACCAGAACTGACATAGAGATTGTAAGAATTTAGGAAGAAAAGGGCAGCAAGTCAGAGCAAGCAGTGCAAAGGAAATGAGGGCTGGGGTTAAGGCAAGCAGTAAAACAAAGCAGAAGGTCAAGAAACTTGTCGACACTCGCTGTTAGAAAACTAGGCCATGAAACTGTGGTAAACATCTGTCTCACATAGGAAACCTCATGTGCGTTTACTGCTTGCAGCAGGAAATAGATGATTGGATTTAAGAGCAGAGCTAGCACACAACTTGGAGGCTGGAATGCTTGGTTAGGAAACCAGGATGTTTACTTTGTTGTAGTGGAAACTATCAGAAATTAGGTTTACTTGGCAATCCTGCTGGAAAGATATGAAAATAAGTAAGATAAGATGGGTAGTGAGATGAATCTAATATTTCTGTGCAAGGCTTTTTGCCTATGTTGGCCCATTTAACCATGCTTGCAACAATTTGGGGAAATTACCAGTATTCTTCAGCAGATGAAATAACTATGTCTGAGTAAAGTTAAATGAATTGACTATGGTCATCCAGATGAGTTTTCAAGGACTCAGGTCCAAATAAACAAATTAACAGTGCAGGGATAAAACTCAGTTTTCTGATGTTATTGTACTTACTTACAGTGATGGGCCACATGAAAAATGAGATTTCAATGTTTTCATACTTACAGAGTCGAAACAAGATGTTGGCAGGGGTGTAAATGTGGGAGCCACAGTAGTGAAAAAATAAAATAGGTATGTGGGCAGCAGTGAAACAAAAGTCCGGAGATGCTAAATGGCAAACATAGGGAGGATATTTTCCTTGCCTACATTTCATAGAATCTGATTTGCTCTGAAGAATTTTACTCAGACTAATAAAATGATGTAATGTAAATAATACTAATATATGTCCAACAATCACTGCATGTTTAGTAAATGCCAGGTATGCTAAGTTCTTTACAAGCATTATCTCATATATGTGTGTGTGTGTGTATGTGTGTGTATATGTGTGTATATACATATATATGTATGTTTGTGTATATATATATATGTGTGTATATATATATATACAATTTTCATAAGGGGCTAGGCACGGTGGCTCATGCCTGTAATCTTACTTTGGGAGGCCAAGGCAGGAGGATTTGCTTGTGGCCAGGAATTTGAGACCAGTCTGAGTAAGAGAAAGACCCTTCCTCTATAAAAAATAGAAAAATTAGCCAGGCATGGTGGCATGTGCCTGTCATCCCAACTATTGGGGAGGCTGAGACAGAAAGAATCACTTGTGCCCAAGAGTTGGAGGTTGCAGTGAGCTAAGGTGACAGACACCACTGCACTCTTGCCCGGGCAACAGAGTGGTAAGACCCCGTCTCAAAAAAAAGAGAAATCATAAGAACCCTCTAAGGTATTTACTATTATTATTTTCATACTATAGATGAGGAAACTGAGATACAGAAAGATTAGGACACAGGCCCAGGTCCACATACTTATTACAGGTTTGGAGCAGAGATTCACACACAATTGTCACTCATTCATATTAGTCTCCAGACATTGTACATTTATGCTCACACACAAAGAAATTAACTCATATAGGTGGCAATATTCAAACAGAGATGAGCTGCCCCCTAATGATCATTTTTTGTTGACACAAGATAGCAAAATTTGTCTAAGTAGTAAAACACTTATAACAACAAAATG
>CAUYRT010012580.1:0-26297 GCA_963574885.1 Lepilemur ruficaudatus
CTACTTGGGAGGCTGAGGCAGAAGGATTGCTTGAGCCCAGGAGTTTGAGGTTGCTGTGAGCTAAGCTGATGCCACGGCACTCACTCTAGCCCGGGCAACAGAGTGAGACTCTGTCTCAAAAAAAAAAAAAAAAAAAAAAAAAAAGAAGGCTGGGTTTTCTGCACCATGTGTTGCATGATAATAAAACAACAACCACCATTTATTAAGCACCTACTATGTGCCAGCCATTTTACACATACTCTTGCAAGTCCTCACAGCAACCCCCAAGTGCAATCTCTTGCAGGGGCAAGACACCTTGCCCTGGGTCGCACAGCTAGTGTGGCAGAACCAGGATTTGAGCCAGCTTGACCTGACCCTTTTGCCAGACTCCCAGGCAGCCTGGGGGCAGGGCATGGGTATCCTGGAGAGAAGGGTCAAGGGAAGGCTGGAGGTAAGCTAAGAGGAAGAAGGGTAAACTCATCTCTCTCTGGACCACAGGGTCAAAGGTGAGGCCCTGGGAGCTCTGGGGCGCTTCTCAGAAAACAGATAGGAATTAGCAACCAGGCGCCATGACTTTAGGATTTGGTAAGAGTTTCTAAATCTTTATAACTTCCTCTATTAGTTCTTCCATCATTCAGGCCTTTTGCCTATAAGGAGAAGCAGCGAAACCTGTCCTCAGCGTACCTGTATTTATTAAGTGCCTACTATGGGGCCAGGCAGGCACAAGGAGCTGGGCCTGGGGACATCTTTTCCCCAGGAGGCAGGAGGAAGGGAGGTATTGAGAAGCCCTCTTCTGCATCTACTGTTGTTGGATAGAGAACCCCAAAGGCCTGAGAACACGGGGTGGCTAGAAAGAGGAAGGGAAAGCCCACGGGTCTCTAGGGCCTTCAGGGAAGAAGAAAAGGGGAACGAGAACATGACCCAATCTGGTCCCAGGCTGGGTGGGCCAAGAAGGGAGAGGACTCGGCACTGTCCCTGCAGCAGCTGTCACAGGGCTGAGACTGGGCTTGGGCTGGACAGTGTCCTCCCTGACCCTCCAAGCCCTGAGTCCCTCTTCCTCCTCCCTCCTCCCTCCCCCACTCCACAAGGGCCCACTCGCATTCTTGGGGAATCAAAGGCTAAAAATAAACAGTTGCCACCAGACTCTGGGCCCAGGAAGGAATCAGTTCAACAGGAGTCTTGTCGACAGTGGGTTGGGGCTGGGAGAGGAGATGGAAGGTGAGACAGCTAAAGGTCCTAGGACCCCCACTTGATGATGCAATTAACCCCCCACCCCACCTGGCTCTTGGAGAGCCAAGCCTTCTAGCCATCTGGCCATGACCTTCTATGGCTGGGGCTATTTGCATCCCGAGCAATGTCACTGTGCCTGCCGGAGAGATAGAGCATGTAGCAAAAAATAGCTTCACCTCCTTGCAATATTCCTACCCATAACTGGACAGGGTGAGCCTTTATCAGTCCAAAGGCATTCTCCCATTGGAGCAAAGGTGCTTTTCTGGGAAAGCAGAACCCATGACTCCTCGACCAGAGAGGACTTAGTAGGGCTCTCGTTACCAACAGCATCGCTGGAATCCTTTGGAAGACGGTCCAGCTCTCGGGGTGGGAGGCAGAGGTGGGGGGTGGGGAACAATGTCAACTGACAGCACACATCTGTCATCTAAGGAACCTTCCTGGGTCTTAGCTGTCCTCTACTCGCCTGCCTGTGCCACTGGCAAGCACAAGACTACTCCCAAAATGTACTTGATGGATTCAAGGAATATTCCAACTGAGTCGTTGCCTAGCTTTTTGTCTACAGGAACACAGGGGCTGGGAGACTCTCCTGGCTCTGTGTTAACTCCACATTTAGCCTTGTAGAGATGGCACCTCCAGGGCCAGGGACCCTGGTGCCTCTGATGATGCTAATGAGAGCACCAGCAGCAACACCAGCTACCACACGCTGGGCACCGCTGATGTACCAAGCATTGTGCTCATGACTTCATGTGGATTAGCTCATTTAATCCTCACAACAGCCCTAGAAAGCTAGGTTATAGTTTCATACCCATTTTTCAGGTGGGAAAAGTGAGACACGGGGAGATTAAGTTGTGACCCATTTGCACACATATAATCAGTGATGGAGCCCAGGTCTGATGGTTTATATCAGTCTGACTGCAGATCCCACATGCTGAATGCTGTTTCCGATGAAGAACCCCAAGGCAAGGGGGAGAGGAGGCTATAAGGCCGGTGGCAAAAGTCCCTAAAACCTTTCCCTCAAGAGCTGTCATTGTACCCTGTCCACTGCTGTGTCCCCGGCACCTGCAGGTCCCCACAATACACTTGAGCCACGCTGACCTCTCAGGCCTTTGCATGTGCAGTTCCTTCTGCCTCAAATGCCCTTCCTCCTGCTCTGAACTTGGCCAACTCCTGCCCAGCTTACCAGCTCTTTCCGCAGAGAAGCCTGGCCTGGCCAGTCTCGGCACACCGCATGCTTCCATTTTACAGGCTTTAGCACAGTTCTGGAAATATGTGTTAGGATCATTGTCTCCATGCCTGGAATGTAAACAGGAACTGCGTGTATCTTGCTCGCCAAGGTATTCCCACAATTTAGCCCGGGGTGCCTGGCAAACTATAAGCGCTCTGTCCTTTTGAATGAATGAAGGTAGGAACAAATGAATGAATAGTTTGTTGAACACCGACTGAATGATTCAACCAGTGATTTGCAAGTGGATCTGGCTGATGGGAAGTGGCAGCCAGGACACGGGGTGGGGACAGAGGGGTGTAAGGAAGAAGTTGCAGGGAGAGACAGCGCCTTGTTGGGGGTGGTGGCCCAGGGACAGGAAGGAACCAGATGACCTGTTATGAACTGGATCACCCTAAAACTCCGTGTAAGCCTGCGACATTGTGACTTGACGTGAGGATGGGCTCGCATCCCGGATGTCACCCCTTTCGGTCATTGTCTCCAGGGCCTTCCCACAATATGCTTTGAAACAGTCCTGGTGGAAGCTTCTCCAAAGTGGCTAATTCTGTCGGTGGGATTCCCGAGGGCACTTGCTTAGAAAGACTTAGAAAGTCTCACGTTTCTGTAACGATTTCTCCTGCCCTTCCTTTCTTCCCAAGAAAAATGTATTGCCTTTGTTTTGAAAGTAACAAAGCCAAGTGAGGAAGAACATCTTCAAACATTTAGGGGGTGGAAGTGCCTTCTCTTTGAGGAGTGTCTGGTTGCAGAGAATGGGAAAAGAGAGAGGGCAGGCTGAGACAGAATGACAATATCATTGATCACTTTTTAGTTCTCTAATTTTTAAAATTAATGTGCAAAAAAAAAAACGACCTCAAGTTGCCGCTTTGTAGTCACGTGATTCCTCCAACCCTAACCCCTGGCAACCACGGATCTGCTCCCCATCACCCTAGCTTTTGTGTTTCAAGAATGTCATGTCAATGGAACCATATAACCTATAAGCTTTTGGAACTGGCCTCTTGCATTCATTCGTTGTGGCATGTATCAGGGTCATGCACCATCTTATTGCTGAGTAGCTTCCAGTAGCTGTCTCGTAGACATACCACAGTTTATCTAATCACCCTCTGGAGGGCATTTGAGTTGCTTCCAGTTTTTGGTGATTATGAACAAAGCTGCTATAAACATTTGTGTACAGATTTTTGTGTAAGTTTCCATTTCTCTAGAAAAATTACCTAGGAACGGGACTGCACAGTTGTATGTTAAATGAAGGTTTAACTTTATATGAAACCGCCAGACTGTTCCCCAGGGTGGCTGTAGCACCCCACATTGCTGTCAGAGTTTTGGAGGTTTTCTCATTTTTTTGTTGTTGTTGTTCTTTTTGTTTTAAGCCATTCTGTGCAGTGGTATCTCATCATGGTTTTATTTTACATTTCCCTGATGGCTAAGGCTGGGGAGCATCTTTTCGTGTGCTTATTTGCCATTAGTGAATCCTCTTTGGTGAACTCTCTGATTGAGTCTTTGGGCCATTTTGCAGTTGGGTTGTTTGTTTTCTTACTGTTGAGTTTTGAGAGTTCTTTTTATACTCTGAACACAACTCTTTCGTGAGATATGTGATTTGCAAATATATGCTCCTAGATCATAGCTTGCCTGTTCATACTCTTAATGGTACGCCATAGAGCAAACATTTCTAATTTTGATGAAGAAAATTTTTATCAGTTTTTCCTTTATAGATCATTCTTTAAGTGTCCTATCTAAGAATACTTTGTCTAATAGTATCATTTTAAAATCACTTTCTTTGTGCCTGTCCACACTGCATAACCATTGAATCCTCACAACAATCCTATGAGGTTGGTACTATTCTTATACAATCTCATATTAGAGATGAGGAAACTGAGGCACAGAGAGCTTAATTAATTTGCCCAGGACTCACTCAGCTTTCGGTGGCAGAGCTCCAGGACTTCAGGGCCCAGCTTCTGCACCATGACGATCAGGTTGAGACACTGCCCCTGGAAACTCATATTGGAAAGCCATCAGGGCAAGAAATCCGGTAACATTTGGTGTTTCTTATCATTCGGTTCTTAGCTTAAATGTCACCTCCTCAGGGAGATCTTCCCTGGCCACCCCATCTAAAATAGGATTTCTCTAAAACCAAATCAAAAAAGAAAGAAAGAAAATAAATAAATAAATAAAATAGGACTTCTCTCCCCACCCCTACTTTCACCGTCCCTCTCCCCTCTTAACTGAGAATGAGTCTCTCCAGGGCACTGTCCCATTATCTGAAATTTGTTAGTTTTCTTCTATTATTTGTCCTCTTCTACATAATTTCTTCCTTCCCCACTAAAAAGTCAACTAGGTGAGAACAAGGACTTTATCTTTCACCTCTTTCTCTCCAGCTAGCCTAGTGCCTGGCACAGAGCGAGTGCTCTGCAAATACTTGCTGGATGTTAGAGGATGGGTAAGTGGATAGATGAACGGGTGGAAAAGTTGCCTCAGTTCGGGAAATTTGGCTTCTCGAGCAAGAGAGAGCTGCAACCTTGGAACTAATCAGATCCTTACAGGAAAGGCATCTTCCACACGAACATATTTGTTTGTGTGCATGAAGATTATGCACAGCATTCGTGTTTAAAAAATAGAATACTGTATATAGATATATATGCTAAAATATGCATAGAATATCTCTGGAAGGAGACACAAGAAGCTGGTGCACTGATTGCCTTCCAGGGGTAGATCTGGGCTAGGATAGTGGCTAGGATGTTAGGGAAAGAATGAGACTCACTTCGCGTTGTTCACTATTTTGTTCATTCTGAATTTTCTACCATGTGCATGTATTGCATATTCGGAGCATATATTTCTTTTTAAAATAATAATGGTGTGAGATTTCTTTCCCCAAGGAGGCTGGGCAGCAGAGCAAGCCAAGAGGTTAATCAGAGGAAGTTGCTTTGGAAGACAATTAACACCTTCTCTCCAACCAACAGCTTATTTGTAGGAACTGAAGCAAAGTAAGTGTTAATGCAAAAGAGGCTTTGCAAGACGAGGTGGGCAGGTAGCATTTATGAAGTCATCACTAATGAGCACTGCTTATTAATTATTATTTGTAATATGATACATGCTCATTGCAACAATTTAAACTTAAAAATGTATACAAGGCAAAACTAACACCCTCCAATCCAACTTCTTTGACACACTGTAATTAAAAATTTGATTCTCTTCCTTTTTGTTTTTCTTGTTTAAGTATTCAGGGTGATTTGGGTAGTTTATTTTGTTTGATTTCTATAAAAATGGTATCAAACCATAGACATTATTCTTTAACATCTTTTTTTCACGTCATACGTTTTGGAGATAATTTTTAGTTGACACACATAGAGCTACCGCGTTTTTTTTAGTAGCTACATACTATGCAACTGTATTGATGGAGGCAGGATGTTTCTAGGTTCTTGCTGTTACAAAGATGTTGCAATGAATATTCTTGCATCTAGCTATGTATTATTACTTTCACTTCTGAAAGTTGTCACACTTTTTGCCATAATATTTTGTAAAAGTTGTCCTAAAAGGCTGTACTTTTTTACAACCAATGATGGATATCATAGAGTTGGTTTTCTTATGCCACTATCTGCATAAATGTTACCAATATGTTTTTGTTTTTGCCAATATTAGGAGACATATGGGAGCTTGTTCTTTCATTTTCATTTTCCTGCTTATACATATGTTTGTTGCCCATTTTCATTTCCTCTTCCATAAACTGTTCACATTATTTGCCCGTATTTCCAATGGGTCATTCATTTTTTTTTCCAGTTAAGTTGCAAGAGCGTGTTCATACCAGCGATAGTAAGCCTTTGTCGTATGAAGTTTAAATATTTGCTCCTGTGCTCTCATTTATCTTTTGAACTTGTTCGTGGTGTCTTTTGTTATACAGAAGTTTAAAATTTTTATGCAATCAGATCTTTCTATTTTTTTCCTTTGTAGCTATTAATAACCACGGATGTTTGCGTAACCAGTGGTTTTCATGCTGTGTTCCTAGTTTCATGAAACCAGGGTTTCACGGGGATGAATGGACGTCAAGGCTGTGGGGGTGAGTGAAGCTGTCGCCTGTTAGGAACTCACACCTGCCCCTTCCTCTGTTTTTTTTTTTTTTT
The DNA here is from genome assembly GCA_963574885.1 of Lepilemur ruficaudatus. Lineage (NCBI taxonomy): Eukaryota > Metazoa > Chordata > Mammalia > Primates > Lepilemuridae > Lepilemur > Lepilemur ruficaudatus. The sequence goes on from CAUYRT010012580.1 coordinate 6,541, forward strand.
TTTATGATCTTTTACACACTACCACAATACCGTAGTGCAGGAGAGCCAGAATTATTGGGTGAGGCACTTAATCTTCCTGGGCCTTATTTATTAGTTTCTTGATCTGGGAGATGAGGATTTAGAACAGTGCCTGCCCCAGGAATTGTACTGAAGCTTCAGTGAGTTGATGCATGGAAAGCCAGCACTTAAATAGCACTTACCATGGGCCCAGCACTGTGCTAGGCAATATACATACCTATATCCTACTTAGCCCTTTCAATCACCTACCTGTCTGAGGAACTGCCAGCAGGATTATCCCTGTTTTACAGAGGAGAAACTGAGCCCCAGAGAGTTTAGGCAGCTTGCCGAAGGGCACAAGGGTAGTGAGTAATGCCACCAAGATTTACACCCTGGTCTCTGTGTGCCTTTAAGATTTTGGTTCTTCTCTGGTCCACTCTCTTTACCACACTGATATTTATTGAGCACCTGCTATGTTCCTGCCCAATTCTAGGTGCTGGCGGTACAACAGTGAACCTCACAGTGTCAGTCTCTTGATGCTTACAGCCTAGTGGGTGAGACAGTGATCAACAACCAGACAATTTCCAATTGTGATTAAATGCCACTGTGCACGGTGCAATGAGAGACGTTAACACCGATTGCTGCTTCAGCCTGGCAGACTCTCCTTTCAAAAGGAGAGGGCCTTCTGAGAATATTCTACTTGACCTGAGATGCAAAGGATGAGTAGAGCAGGCCGGTTGGAAACTGCGACACATCAAGTGGGCGGGCTCTTTGGCAGAGAAAGAGCTTGGCAGCTTCCGAGAATGGAAAGAAGGTCAATATGGCAGGAAAGCAGATTGTGTGAGGGCAGGTTTGAGATGGAGAGGGAGAAGTCAGCGGATACCAGGGCACGCAAGGCCTTTGTGGGCTGAGACAGAAAGTTTGGACTTTGTTCCAAACGAGTGGGAAGCCAGGGAGAGTTTAAGCAAGGGGATGCTGCAAGCTGATTGTGCTTTAAAAATATCACTCAGTGAACATATGCATACCTTATAATGAAGCTCTTCTACTCCCAGGTAGCTACCCAATAGAATGCACGCTTAAGTGCGCCAAAGGCAAGAATATTGACAATTGCTCTCTTTGTAATAGCCCCAAACCATAAACTACTCAGCTGCCTCTCAGTACTTGACTAAATAAATAATGACATAATCGTACGATGGAATACTATACAGCAATGAAAATAAACAAACTATAACTACACACAACAGTATGAGTGGATCTCACAAACAAAATGATGAGTGGATTAAGGCAGATGTAAAATAGCACACATTATACGAATCCATGAATACTAACTTCAAAAACAGGCAAAACTAATCTATAGTGTCAGAAGTTAGGATGATTGTTGCCCTGGGGCAGATATGGGGATGACAAGAAGGGGGCATAGGGTGGGCTTCTGGGATGCTGGTGACATTCTGTTTCTTGATTTGGGTGCTGGTTGCACAGGTGTGTTCAGTGTAAGCAAACTCATCAAGCTGAACACTTACGATCTGTGCATGAATTTCTACGTCTGTTTCATTCCGGTCAGTGAGTGGGTTTTGAACTAGAAAGGGGGTGGGTGTCATCTAGGGAAGACGAGGCAGGGGCTATTGCAGAATCCAGGTGAATGATAGTTGGCCAGAGGAGGGGTGTTGGTGATGGAGACATGGGGACACGTAGGGGCGTGTGTTGGAGAAGAGCCCATAGGCCTGTGATGGTGGGGGCAACCGCCCTACTCCCCAGAACCAGCGTGAGCACCTGGGGCAAAAGGTGTCACAGCCACCATGGAGAAGGCAGGAGGAGCAGCTTTGAGGAGGATGGCAGAATCCAAGGCCTAAGTTTTGGATACGTAAAATTTAAGATGTTTCCAAAAGGTGACATCATGGGAGCAGATGGATATATAGGTGTCCAGTGAGATTTTATTTGGAAAAAAAAAAGACTTCTGTTACTTAAGAGAAAAATAAAGTTTGAAAGCCACCATTCCAGCCATTTTCCCTTTTACAAAGCACTTTCTGTTCCCATTATCTCAGTTTCATTTAATTTCATGACAAAGATTCTTGTCTGCAAGGTGTGGGTGGGGTGGGGGGAATACTGTGTCTTTATGTAGAACTTAGAGATGTGTTCACGTCTATGCCGTTACTTGAACGTGCTATATTTATCTGTTAGAAGAGAGCAGGCCCTGGCGCAGGCGCCTGGGGACCCCGCAGAGGGCATCAGCCGTAAGCAGAGGCTGATCGAGGCTCCAGGAGTTTGGCTCTCACGGCAGTGGGGCTGAGCCAAGAGGTCTGAAACCTAAACATAATGGGCAGAGAAGCTTTCAGACAGCCTGGGGACCCTGGGGACAAGCCACAGTTGCCAGAGACATGGGCTCCATTTCCTTCTAATTCAATCTCTATCCCTGCCTCTCACTGAAGAACATGGCTCACACCTCTCCCCTCTCCCCTGCTATACTCCTCCAAGGCTCCCGTTGTCCTCAGGAAAGAGTCCTGGGCACAGGCCACTAGGCCTGGCCACGAGGAGCCTTTGCCATCTCTGCAGCCTCATCTTCCACCCTTTTTACAGGTTCTTTATGCGCAAGCTGTGCGGCACTTTCTGTCGGGTGTGCTCCATTCTTGCTTACTGCAGGCCTTTTCACAGGGTCTTCCTGTGTCTGCGGTACTTGCTCACTTTTCACTGTACCAGAACACGTCTTTCAAGTGTCCACTTCATTTTCTTCATGAAGGCTTTTGCACTCCTTGTGCAGGGGGGCCCCGTGCTGTTCACCAAGACACCCAGAACTGCCCCTGACAGGCCCCCCACTCCGCTCTCAGTGACTGTCTTCCCCACCAGACTGTGAGCTCCAGGGTGCTGGATACTGGGTCTGCCTTGTCCCCCAGGGTCACCCCTGCACTGAGCATAGCACTCAGCGCAGGAGAAGTTGACTGATTTGTCCCTTGACCTCCAAGACTGAGGCCTGTGCCCTGCTCCCTGGCATTGAGTACCAAACATGTCCTCATAGCCACCTTCCTCCCTTGCCCTCTGGGATAAACCCTCGGGACCCAGCCGATGATCCTGAAGCTGGGCATTTCTTTGTCAACACCCCCAGGCCCTGTAAGACCCAGCACTCAGGGACTTGTCCTTGGATTTGCAAAATTCCCTGAAAATGCTGGTGACCATGACTGACCCACACCTACTTTTTCAACAGAATGCTTGGGCACAGTTTACAGGCAGATTGAAACCAAAACCTGGACCCTCCCTGCCAAAGGACTAATGAGGGTCAAACTCCCTGGAGCTGACTCAGTCTGAAGCAATGTAATCCCATGGAGGCATCCACGACTGTGTGGGCAGCAACACTGAAAGAGGAACAGCCACAGGGCACCAAGGCAGTCAACAGCCACGTCACAAACCCTAAACATACCCTTTGCTGTAGCAATTCCGCCTCTAGAAATTCATTCTGATAACGTAGCGCATGGGAGCAAAGATGACTTTATGACGATGTTTACCACAGCATTGCTCATCACGGTGAAACAATGGAAATAATCGAGATATCCACCAGCAGATCGGTTAAAAGTGGAAATCCAGCCTGTACCCTGCAAAATGACGTCATGTGTGTATATCACGGACATGGAGTTACGTCTACCACACGTATGTGTGTGTTAGGAGCTGTTCGGGGGCAGAATGGAAAAAGCACAGGGGAGGATTTGTTGGCCCGTGGAATCCAAAGGAGAGGTGGACGGCCACGGTTCGGGAAGGACCAGTGTGGCGGGGCCTGGAGAACAAGCGGAATCTGGAACTCCGCTTGAGGACACCCTCGCCATCTGCTGTTTGCCTCTCCCTGCGTGTCAGCCTCACTTCACTGCAGACCAGAGAGTGGGGAACAAGGTCTGGGACACAGGGAAGACCCAGCTGTCTCTAACTCCAGATCTGGAAATCCCAAGCAAGAAATCTATTGGTCACCTTAGATTAAATACCCAAATCTGAACCAGTCAACTGTGGGCAGGGCAGCCAGGTGCTGTGATTGGCCCAGCTCAGGTCAAGACCCACCTCTGGACCAATCAACTAAGGCCAGGGGGCGGGCTCTCTTTGACGAAACGTGGGAGTTCCACAATTAAACGAAGGCGGGAAAGAGCGGTTCCTAGGAAACCGGACAGGGCTGATACTCCGTTATCCTCTACCTATTGTTAAATGAGATGGTTAAAGAAACAGAAATCACCATGAGGTTCCATTTCTGTAAAGATAGTAGGGGCAGGGGTGCATAAGGGGAAAAAGCCTGAAAAGATGCCCCAAAATATTCAGAGTGGTTTTCTTGCAGTTGTGCTATTTCCTACAACAAACACCGATTATTTGTGACATTAAAACATTTTTAAGAGAGAAGAGCTATATCGACTCCATGAGTATGCGGAACATCCGCTCCAGCAGCTGTCCTCGTGTCTTCTTCAGCCAGCCTGTGCTGGATTTGAAATGCAAGTGATTCTGTGAACTGCAGAAGTCATTAGAGTCTCCAGGCGCATCCATCTGGCAAATGGATGTTTACAGGGGACCCAATTAGTACCAGGCAGCAATATGTGCTGGAGATACAGCGACCATTAAGAGCTTAGACTTGTCTTCAAGGAGCTCACCGTCTGATAGAACATGGGCTGTGATGAGTACATAGCCAGTTATGTTATAAGAAGCTCAAAACAGAAGCGTGAGCAATGTGGTAGGAAAATACAGATGAAAGGACAACCAGTTCTGTTTAGGGGGATCTGGAAAGGTGATCTCGAGACATTGAGCTTTGAACTGGGCCGTGAGCATAGAGCCTGCTGTAGAGCCTGCGGTGGAGGGCTTATCAGTGGAGGAGACAGCATGTGCAAAGATGCAGAGTATTCACCAGCAGGACCTGGAGTTGGCAGGTGGTTGGGGTGGCAGGAAGTATGAGGAAGCAGGCAGGGAATTCCTTCACCATGCATTTAGTGAGCATCTCCTAGTATACGGCAGGCTTTTGGCTAAGGGCTTGTTGGTAAGATAAGAAAGCTATTTGGGATTAGAGTCCAGAAGGCCTTGAATGCTATTCTCTCTTTTTTCCAATACAACAAAATTGAGATTAAAATGTAGGCTTATCACTTCTCCCATAGGAGGGACAAATGTATTCCTCATCCTTGGGTTCTCTCAGGTGTCTCCAGCTCATGCATCTCCATGTTAGGGGAGGAAGCAGGACTGCTCCCGGTGGGGGGGGTGGGGCAGACATCACAACACCCTCCTTCCTGGGTTCATAATTCCACCCGTGTTCCAGGGATATTGGGGAACAAGAAACTCAGGGAATTCTTCCAGGGGTTGTTGCAGGGGCAGAGCTGTGCTCAGAAGGTCGTGGCTAGGCTTTGCAGTGGAGACTTAGCCACTGTCATGGGCACTACCTTCCCAGCTCTGTTTCTCTGGAGGGACGCTGGGGAAGGGGATCACTGGTCTCTGAAGTGTCTTTCATGCACTAAGCTGAATGACCTTGGCCTGAATCTCTGAGGGTTATGTAAGATTAGGTAGCCACTTAGTCAAAAATAGCTTTCATGCTGACACCAGCCCACAGAACAGCATCCAAGTGAAGGGGACACAGATGAGCCAGAGCTGGGCATGCATGGGGAAATTCCCTTCCTGGTCCTTGCCATCGGAAAGTCGTTTGAGAGTGTCAGATGGGAGTTAGAGCTGCTAACAGGTGATCTCCCATGCTTCTCTGTTTGGCAGCAGAAATGTGGTTTTGCTGAAGCACAGAAACCAAGGGACCACGAATATGGAAATTCGGTGCAAACAGAATGAAAGTGAGTAAGAGGGTGCAGCAGGCAGAAAGAGCACTGAACTGGGAGTCTGCAGATCTACTACCACCATTGACCCTCTAGAGCTTGTCTCTTTCATTTATTCATTCAACAAATACTTACTGAGCAACCACTATGTGCCAGAGACTGCCCTAGCACTGGAGACACAAAAGAGAAGGACAGATGCTATTCCTACCCTCATGGAGTTTTAGCTTGTGGCAAGCTACCTTGTCCCCCATCCTAATGATAGCTTGTGTTTTCTGAGAACTTCCTCGTGCCAGGCACTTTACAAGACATTTGGTATACACAGTGAACAAGCCAGACACTATCCCCGGCCATGTGCAGCTTGCAATCTAGAGGGAGAAAGAGACAAATAGCAGAAGGGAAAAAAAAAAACAAAAAACAAAAAACAGACACGTAGTCATTGCAATAAAAATTCCAACAAAGGTTTGCTAAGGATCCTTCCAGGTCTAAGAGGAAGACATCTCTGTTGATTGGGACTGTTATTATCTTGTTCAAAGTTTCTGCCCAGTGAAGGAGCACGTCCTGAGCCCCTGTTTCCTCCCTCTGGATGCGACACTGGGGAAAAGCAATTTGGACCCTTCATGGGGAGCAGGCACCTCATCCACTGCTGGTCAGAATGGATGTCGGCCTGATATTTTTGGAGGAAAATTTGGCAGCATTCATCAAAGCTTTTAAAGTATGCCTCTCCTTTGACCTAATAAGTCCATTTCTGGGAATTTATCCAAAGGAAATGATTGGATAAGTGCACAAAGATGCACATTATAAAGGAGCTCATTGTGTCCTTATTTATTATAGTTAAAAATTTGAAATAACCAAGATGGCCAATAATAAGGGATTGTTGAAACCAATTGTACTATAGCAGGGCACAGTGGTACATGCCTATAGTCTCAGCTATGCAGGAGGATCCCTTGAGCCTGGGAGTTCAAGTCCAGCCTGGGCAACATAGTGAGACCCTGTCTCTAAAAAATAAAAATAAATTGTAGTATATCCATAAAGTGCCATAAAATTATTTTTGCCCTCTATACCACTAGCATGGAAAGATGTCCATGATATGTTCATGTTAAGTTAAAAAAAAAGTTGGTTTAAAAAATTGTGTGCAATAGCACCAAAAGGAACAGAACACTTAAGAATAAACTTAGTCAAGGAGGTGCAGGACTTGTATACTGAAACTGAAAAACATTGCTGAAAGAAATGAAAGAAGACCTAAATAAATAGATATTTTTTGTTCATGGGTTAGAAGACTTAATTTTGTTAAGATGGCAACATTCCCCAAAGCAATATACACATTCAGTGCAATCCCTATCAAGTCCCCAAATCCCACAAATTCCATTTTGTCAAAGTGGAAAAGCCGACTTTAAAATTCATAAGGAATTTCAAGGTATTCTAAATAACCAAAACAAAATAATATGCAAGTCCATGGAGACAGACAGGAGATTAGTGGTTGCCAGGGGCTGGGGGCAGAGGGGAATGGGGAGTGACTCCTTAGTGGCTGTGGAATTTCCTTCTGGGATGATGAAAATGTTCTGGAACTGGATAAGGGGTGATGGTTGAATTACATTGTCAACGCACTAAATGCCACTGAATTGTACACTTTAAAATGGTGACAATGGTGAAAAAATTGTGAATATTCCAGAAAAATAGCTGGAAAAATGGACAATAAAATGTTAACCATGATTATTTCTGGGTGACAGTAGGACTGACTTTTTTCTTTTTGTACTATCTGAATACTTTATAAGAAGCATGTTTTGTGTTAACAATCAGAATGAATAAAAGCCATCCATAACGAGCTGTTTTCATTTTAGAACGCAAGAAGAAAAAAAGGGAGAAAGGGAGAGAGAGGGAGGAAAGGAGGAAGGACAAAAGGGAGCCCTTGAGCCCCATCCTCTGCCTGCCTCCCACTAGCTTGGAGGTGCAGGCCTTCTAGCGTCTGGCTGGGAGTTGTAAGGGCTTCTGGTTAGATAGACACCAAGAAGAACTCCTTTGGTCAATAGTGTTGAGGTGACAGCCAACAGAACTCTTTGTATGTGCAGTGGAAAGATCCTCAAGATATAGTGTGTGAGGCCGGGCGTGGTGGCGCACGCCTGTAATCCTAGCACTCTAAGAGGCCGAGGCCGGTGGATTGCTCAAGGTCAGGAGTTCGAAACCAGCCTGAGCAAGAGCGAGACCCCGTGTCTACAAAAAATACAACGAAATTAATTGGCCAACTAAAAATATATAGAAAAAATTTAGCCAGGCATGGTGGCGCATGTCTGTAGTCCCAGCTACTCAGGAGGCTGAGGCAGGAGGATGGCTTGAGCCCAGGAGTGTGAGGTTGCTGTGAGCCAGGCTGACGCCACGGCACTGTAGCCCGGGCAACACAGTGAGACTCTGTCTCAAAAAAATAAATAAATAAATAAAAGCTATATTGTGTGAAAAAGCAAGATGCAGAGCAGAGTGCCACAGTCGGTGCAATCACCCATACACGCACACACACACACACGCACGTACACGTGTAATTACTAACAGGCGTACACGCATACATTTGCAAATGGAAAGATATGCTCTGTCAAAATGAATAAATAGCAGCAAGAATGGTTTCCCCTGGGGAAGGCAACTGGTGTCTGGGGAACAGGAGAGAGAGGAAAGGAAACTGACTTCACTGTACGTACCATCTCTGTGCCGTTGGTATTCAGCAGCATCGTACCCTCAAAGATACACATTTTTTTCCCCTCAGTTCATGCTACATGTCAGAAAATGAGGTTTCCGAAACATAAAAGATATTTAAGTAAAATATAATAATTTTTTGCTTCTGCCTTATTTTGTCTTTACCAAATTTATAAAAACTTTTAAAACAACAGATATTATTTAACATGTAAAAAAGGTAAATACTCTTTAACACACTCAAAAACACAGAAATGTTTAAAGTGAAAACAGAATGCTCCTCCCAGCTTACTTTCAGAGGGAAAACATGTTTAATATAAATAAAATCTATGATAAAGTAAAGTTATCATGGCCGGGTGCAGTATCACGTTACTGTAATCCCAGCACTTTGGGAAGCCAAGGTAGGAGGATTGTTTGAGGACAGGAATTCAAGACCAGCCTGGCAACAAGGTGAGACCTTGTCTCTACAAAAAATTAGAAATTTAGCCAGGAGTGGCGGCATGCGCCTGAAGTCCTAGCTACTCTGGAGGTGGGATGATCACTTGAACCCAGGAGTTGGAGATTACCATGAGCTGTGATCCCACCACTGCACTCTAGCCTAAGTGACAGCAAGATCCTCTGTCTTAAGAAAAGAAGAAAGAAAGAAAGAAAGAAAGAAAGAAAGAAAGAAAGAAAGAAAGAAAGAAAGAAAAAAGAAAGAAAGAGAGAAAGAAAAGAAAAGAAAAGAAAAGAAAAGAAAAGAAAAGAAAAGAAAAGAAAAGAAAAGGAAAGGAAAGGAAAGGAAAGGAAAGGAAAGGAACGGAAACAAAGGTATCAGAAAAATCATTTTTTTCCCTTCTCTGTTGGTTTCTATTCCCCTAAATTTTCTATAATACTATCTATTATTTTATATTGGAAAAAAGTCTATAATTAAGTTTTTAAACATAAAGCCATGGTTTTAGGCAGCTGGTGAAGCAGTGCTGGCCTGACCTTGACCCCTCTTCCCCTCTGGCCCTGATCTCTGCAGCCTCCTTGGCCCAGACCCCAGGCCCTGCGCGTCCGTCCGCTGCCCTCACCGGCCTGCCCAGCCTGCCAGGCCATTAACTCTCAGGACACCCTGGAGAGCACTAGGGCGGGACAGGGGGGCAGGGCTTATCTGGATTTTTTTCTTGGAGTAGCTGTTTTGAAGCTGCGTTTGCCCAACAAGCACAGCGTTTTTACTTTGATAGTATATTACAGACAAATAAAAACAAAGTTTTCGGAAGACTGTTTTATTCATGCTTTGTGTTAGGTTGAGCAAACATTTGGCCATTTTAAAGATGGGGGAGCCTGGTGGAGATTTGAGAAGCGCGCCAGCCCCTGGGCAGCCCTCCCTGGCCCCCGCTTGTGTAGTAGCCATGGAGGGGCCTTGACGTCTGCCTGCCGGTCCCCACCCTGCAGAGGGAAGATGGAGACACAGACGCCCCGAGGCTCCCTGGGCCCAGACATGCCATTGGAAAACTTCCTTGGGCTGCCCGCACCACCTAGGACCAAGGGTTTTTGGAGCCTTTCCTTGGCCTGGCTTCTCTGCTCTGCTGTTCCCTGCCCGTGTCTCAGGTGATGCTAGCTCAGATCACAGTGGGCCATCAGAGACTTTTCCAAGGTCTGCTGGGGGGGACTGCAGCAGGGTCCTTTCCGTCTCCAATAGATCCTTTATTGCCTGCAATACCTCTATCGGAGAACCATCCTTTCATAGGATCAATTCTACATTCCTGTTTAAAAAAACCGAAAAAGTTCATTTTATACCCTGAATTATAAAAATACATCATTATGGAAATTAGCAAAAAGTAGAAACAACCCCTCCCTGACACTCCCCGATCACCAAAAATGTCACAAAACACCTCTACACCCCGTACCTAAAGAGAATTGTAGTATTTTGGGGTATTTCTTTAAGGTCTTTAAAAATAAATCTGAGTCATTTTTATTAATGCTTAATATAGTTATGATCATTCCATATTATCAATTGTGATACTTTTTTATAAAAACCATATCAACAGAAGCATTTTTTCATGTTACTATAAGTCCTCGCTGTAATGTACTACTAGCTCTGTAATCTAGGACGCGTTAGTTCATTTCTCTCTGTACCAGCTTCCTTATCTGCAAAGTGGGGATAATACTAGTATCGATCCCACATGGCTTCTGTAAGGATTCAATGAGATAGTGCAGGCAAAGCGCTTTGCCAATAGCCTCATTCAACAAATGTTAGCAATCCTCCTATTGCTAATACAGACACGGTTGATTTCGCTTTTCAGCTAGCATAAATAAAGCTACATTGAACACCTCTGTGTCTAGAGCCTTGTCCATATTAAGGATTAATTTCTTACAGGAGATTCCCAGAAATGGAATTGCTAGACCAAAGGGTCTAGTCTGTTTTTAAAATTCTTGATAGAGATCGCCATTGACACTTCTGCCAAGAGAGGAAGAATCCTGGTTTTAAGTGTAAATCTGTCCTCTCGGGACAGGACATTGGGCCCCTCTCCCCCGTTCCAGTGCACATAACTTTAGTGGGTGTGAGTTTAGAAGCCTTCTCTCTCTGGACAAGCCTGGGAGTTTGGTAAGACATCTTGGCATCATGCAGGGAACAGTTGGAATACCCCTGAGACCTCAGTTTCACTCTCTGTAAAACTGGGTCCAGAATCTTGCCCAAGGCGTGGCGAGGAGTAATCAATGGCTGATGGCTGCAGCCGACTTTTGTCCTCCTGATTATAAAAGACCTTTGAATTGCTTGGCCGCTTTGAGTTTCTTGGGAAAGTGATAACACTGGGCCAAAGTTCACACCAGTTGGCCAGGCTGTCCCTCCCCGGCACCCACAAAGCTGGAGGGAGAAAGAGGATGACTGCAGTCCCATGAGTGTTGGGCTGGGTTCATTGGGGTTGGGTCACCAGGGATAGGAGACATTTCCCTGTTGACCCTTCCACATAGCACATCATGGGAAACACCCCCATGCTTTGTTTGTCTACTGCGTCCACCCCGACGCAGCGGAAGGGTGTAGGTTTTGACACACAGTAGACAGAGGACTGAGATGAAATGAGGTGAGGCTCACTGTAGCCACTCTGGGTAGCTCCTGGTGCCTGAATATGCCGTGAGCCTCTAGAAAGAGCAACCTTGCTCTTGTTCTGGTAACTTGGTGAACCCCTCCTAACGTTTAAGGCCCAGCCCTAATGCTTCAGTTCCAGGAGCCTCCTTTGATCCAACCCCAGCTGGAAGTGACCCCCTTTCCTCTGAACGCCAATAGACTCCCCTCATCTGTGCCTTCTTGTGGCCCTGGTCACTTTCCACCTGATTTCACAGGTGTTGGTTGTTGTCATCTTCCCAAACTGTCTAGAAGCTCCTTAGGGACATCCCCACACTGGTGCATCTCTGTGTCCCCAGAGCCCGGTGCAGGACTTCATACCTCTCAAGGCAATTAGTAAACGTGCTGAAATGAATTAATTCCTGCCCACCACGATGACGATATTGGTTGAAAGGTGAATTAAATAGAGACAGTTTCACTTCTTCTTTTCCATTCTGGGTGTCTTTTATTTTCTTGCCTAATTGTCCTGGCAGGAACCTTAAGTACAATGTGGAATAGAAATAAGGAGAGAGGTATCCTCATCTTGTTCCTTGTCTTGGGGGGAGCATTTGGTCTTTCACCATTAGGTGTGATTTAGCTGCAGGTTTTTGATAGATTTCCTCTGTCAGGTTGAGGATGTTTCCTTCTATGCCTTGTTTGTTGAGTGTTTTTATCATGAAGTGGTATTGAGTTTTGTCAAATGCTTTTTCTGCATCTATTGAAATGATCATGTGGCTTTTGTCCTTTATTCTATTGACAAGGTGTATGACATTAATTGACTTTCAGATGTTAATCTAACTTTGCATTCCTGGGATAAATTCCACTTGGTCATGGTGTATAACTCTTCTTCTATATTGCTGGATTCTGTTTGCTAGTATTTTGTTGAGATTTTTTGGTCCATATTCATAAGAGACATTGGTCTATAGTTTTCTTTTATTGTAATATTTTGGTCTGGTTTTGGTATCAAAATAACACAGTCCTCATAGAATGAGTTGGGAAGTGTTTTCTTTTTCTACTTTTTGGAAAAGTTTGTGAAGAATTCTTTAAATATTTAGAATTCCCTAGAAAATCTCTTCTGGCCCTGGGATTTTCTTTGTGGGTAGTTTTTTGATTACTAATTCAATCTCTTTGCCAGGCACAGTGGCTCACGCTGTAATCCTAACACTCTGGGAGGCCGAGACAGGAGGATCACTGGAGGTCAAGTGTTTGAGACCAGCCTGAGCAAGAGTGAGACCCTGACTCTACTAGAAACAGAAAAAATTAACCAGGAACTACTAAAAACAGAAAAAATTAGCCAGGCATGCTGGTGCTCACCTCTAGTCCCAGCTACTCAGGAGGCTGAGGCAGAAGGATTGCTTGAGCCCAGGAGTTTGAGGTTGCGGCGAGCTGTGGTGACACCATTGCACTCTACCTGGGGGTGACTAAGCAAGACTCTGTCTCAAAAACAAAACAAAACAAAACAAAAAATAAACAAACAAAAGAAACATATTATGGTAAAAATCATTTAAACTAATAATAATTGGCCTGCCTAGAAAAGGTATTTGTCAGAAGCATTAGCAAATTTCTATGCAGTTTCTAAGACTGTAAGACAAGTTTGCTGTGATTGGAATCAGACACTCAGAGTAGTGAGGCAGTAGAAGAGTACTTCAGAGCCTGGGCTTTGGTATCAGACCTAGCTGGCTTCAAGCCCTGCCATCACTGTCTGTCCATGTGTTCATCTGTGGAATGGGGATGATAACATAAGGGAATTAAATGGGATGGTGTGTGTTGGGGTTTGCAGCACACAGTGAGTGTGCCGTAAAAGCCAGCTACCACTGTCCATGGGAAAGGAACTCAAAGGCCATCTGACTCAAGGTGGTGTGGATTCACATTTTCCTCCTGAAAAGGTATTTTTTTAATTTTTATTTTATTTATTTATTTATTTTTGAGGCAGAGTCTCACTCTGTTGCCTGGGCTAGAGTGCCATGGTGTCAGCCTAGCTCACAGCAACCTCAAACTCCTGGGCTCAAACCATCCTACTGCCTCAGCCTCCCGAGTAGCTGGGACTACAGGCATGCACCACCATGCCCAGCTAATTTTTTCCATATATTTTTAGTTGTCCAATTAATTTCTTTCAATTTTTTAGTAGAGATGGGGTCTCGCTCTTGCTCAGGCTGGTTTCGAACTCCTGACCTTGAGCGATCCACCCATCTCAGCCTCCCAGAGTGCTAGGATTACAAGCGTGAGCCACCGCGCCCAGCCAACTCTGAAGTTTTTAAAATGTAGGCCATAGGAATCTCAGAGAGTCTGACATGGTAATCAGATTTGGGCCTAGAATGTTTAGTTTATGAAGAAAGCGTCTTACTGCTTCTAGGCACTATGAGAGACATTGTGTCCATAGAGTGATCAGCTGAAGCCCAGAGGCACCAGGCCTCTGGTTGGTATGCCAGAACATGGTGCAGATTCTACTCTAGGAGACTGGTCAACAGGGGCTCAGGATCAGGAAAAACCATATTAAAGCCTCCAGGAAACAAAATTTCAAACTCATCAAATGGGCAATCATTAAAAGTCTTCCAATTCAAAGGGTTGAGGAAATGAAAATTGTCATACACTGTTGGTATAAAATAGTGAATTGGTACAATCATTTTGGAGATTAATTTGATTATATGTCAGTCTGAGTCCAAACAGGATACAGAAACCACAGAGTTACTTGAACAGGGGAAGTTCAATATAAAGAATTATTCATTATAACAGAATATTAGAGTCGCAGGGATCAGTAATAAAAGGTGAACACTAAAGAATACAGGAATAACAGATATAAGGAGTAGCTCCTATCCTTGTGGCTGACACAGATGCCCAAGGAAGACCTCCCATCCCTCAAAGCTGAGATCCCGACCATGTTGGAGAGGACACTGCATGGCTGACTGGATGGCACAGAAGTCACTGTGATGCCACACCAGTAGAGCTTGCTGAAAATCCACCAGCAAGTGGAGGCTGCTGAAGAAAGCTGTTGATAGGGAGGTGTCTCACCAAAGGTGCTCTGTGGCAAAGCCACCTGAGGGATGTTCCAGGGACAGCTGCCATGTACTGGCTGCCATTTACTGCAGAAGGCTGATGCCTGAGAAGTAGCACATGCTGCAGAAGCCAGATGCTGGAAAAGTTGTGCCTGTTTCAGGAGCTCGGCGCTGAGGAAGCTGTCACAGTGTAGGAGGTTGCCAAGCTGGTGCACTGGTACCAAGAAGCAAACCCTTTTCTCCTGCAATGCCTCTCCAGCTCCCTCTACTGCTACAGCTTAACATTGTACCAGGCGAGGGAGGCGCAGGAAAAAGTAAAGGGCCCAGATGCATTTTCACGGAGCTGGCAAAAAGTATGAATTTAGAGTTAAGTGTTAATAAACAAAGTGGCATGCACTGTATACCTAGAAAAGCTAAAGCTGTATATACCCTATTATTGAGAGAGTTTCTCAGAAAGGAATGATCTTTCCTGCCTCTTGGATCTAAGTAGGAGGACCTATTGGACACTCTCTTCTGGGCACCACCCTGGGAGAAAGTGGCATTATTAAATTCTTAGTTCACTTTGTCCAAGAGCCAAGTTTTTGGGAGAGAATACATAATTGGCCTAGCTTTGGTAAGGAGATCATAATTCATGGCCCCACTATGACTCCAAGAAATGGAAACCAGAGTATTTCCCTACACTGCCCTCCTGCAAATGAAGGTGTGTTTATGGGAAAGTGCGATTGATTCTGGGCACAGAACAATGAAGATTCCTTCTGGAGCAGGGGCTATAGCCTATGGGCCAAATCTGGCTTGCCACGTGTTTTTATATGATTTTTGAGCTAAAAATTATTTCTACATTTTTGAATGATCAAAAAAAATCAAAGAAAAAGAATATTTTGTGACATCTGAAAATTATATGAAATTCTAATTTTATTGTCCACAAATAAAGTTTTACTGGAACATAGGCATGCTTAAGTATTGTCTATGGCTTTGTGCTTTTCATGCTACAACAGCAGAGTTGTATAGTTATGAAAGAAACTGTATGGCCTCCAAAGCCTAAAATATTTACACTCTTGTTTTTTACACAAAAACTTCCACATCCCTCTCCCCCTTGTCTAGAGTCTCTGTACCCAAAGTGTGGTGTGCAGACCAGCACTGGCAACCACCCCAGATCTACTGCATCGACACTTTCATAGCGTTCCCAGGTGATTCATTTGCACTCTGAAGTTAGAGAAGCGCTGCTTTAGCGAAGGTAAATCTGATTCTCAGCAGGGCCCATGTTGTTACTGTGTGTGTGACATGTGCCAAAATGTGTGAGGCATTGTGCTTTCCTGTCATTATTAATCAGGACCTTTCTATTTTCAAAGGTCACAAATAGGGTAAATTTCCCTGAAATAATAGAGGTTTATTGTAAGAATACAAAGGAAGGGGCCGGGCGCAGTGGCTCATGCCTGTAATCCTAGCACTCTGGGAAGCTGAGGCGGGTGGATTGCTCAAGGTCAGGAGTTCGAAACCAGCCTGAGCAAGAGCGAGACCTCGTCTCTACTATAAATAGAAAGAAATTAATTGGCCAACTAAAAATATATGTAAAAAAATTAGCTGGGCATGGTGGTGCATGCCTGTAGTCCCAGCTACTCAGGAGGCTGAGGCAGAAGGATCGCTTAAGCCCAGGAGTTTGAGGTTGCTGTGAGCTAGGCTGATGCCATAGCACTCTAGCCCAGGCAACAGAGTGAGACTCTGTCTCAAAAAAAAAAAAAAAAATACAAAGGAAGGAAGAAAGGGATGGAGGGAGGGATGTCAGCTGGCCTCATGAAGATTGTTGGAGACATTACAGCTGAAGATCCAACAGTGGCCCGAGTGGTCCCCAGACGCTCTGGTGATTGAAAAGCTGCGGTAGATTGACGTGATGCTGACGTCTCAGCTGCTCCATCTCCTCCTCATCTCTGGGTTTCTGTGTACTCAAAGTGTCTACAATATCCCACTCCTGACCATTTGTAGGGTTCCCACAGGGTCCAGGTATTTTCAGTAATAAAGTAGAATCGAATAGCAAATGTCAGTGTGTGTTAGATATAGAAATAATATGATAGGTACAGTTTCATGAATTTTTGTTACGTGTGTTCTGGGTCACAACGTAAAGGGTCATTTTACTATTGAGGCATACTTTGAAGATATTGTGGGTTCAGTTCCAGACCACTGCAATAAACCAAGTCACACAAATTTTTTGGTTTCCTCAGTACATATAAAAGTTATGTTTACATTATACTGTAACTATTAAGTGTACAATAGAATTATGTCTGAAAAACTTTACATGCCATAATTTAAAAATACTTTATTGCTAAAAACTACTAATGATAATCTGAGCCTTCAGTGGGTCATAATCCTTTTGCTGGTGGAGGGTCTGGCCTCAATGTTCATAGCTGCTGAAGGTTGGGGTGGCTGTGGCAATTTTAAAAAATAAGACATCAGTGAAGTTTGCCACATTGATTGACATTTCCTTTCATGAAAGATTTCTCTGTAGCCTGCAATGCTGTCTGATGGCATTTTATCCACAGTAGAACTTCTTTCAAAATTGAACTCAATTCTCCTAAAACCTGCCACTGCTTCATCGACTAAGTTTATGTGATATTCTAAATCCTTTGTCATTTCAGCAACGTTTATAACATCTTCACCAGGAGTAGATTGCATCTCAAGAAACCTCTTACAAGAAGCAACTCTTGACCCGTTACAGTTTTAGCATGAGATTGCAGCAATTCAGTCACTACCTCAGGCCCCACTTCTGATTCTAGTTCTCTTGCTCTTTCTACCACATCTGCAGTTACTTCCTCCACTAAAGTCTTGAACTCCTCAAAGTCATCTATGAGGGCTAGAATCAACTTCCAAATTTACTGTTAATATTGACATTTTGAGCTTCTCCAATGAATCACAAATATTCTTAATGGCACCTGGAATGGTGAATCTGTTCCAGAAGGTTTTTAATTTACCTTGCCCAGATCCTTCAGAGGAATCGCTATCTACTGCAGCTATAACCTTACTAAATGTAGTCCTTAAATAGTGAGACTTGGAAATCTAAATTGCTCCTTGATCCATGGGCTGCAGAATGGATATTGTATTAGAAGCCATGAAAACATTAATCTCCTTGTACATCTCCATCAGAGCTCTTGAGTGATCAGGTGCGTTGTCAATGAGCAATAATATTTTGAAAGAAATCTTTTTCTGAGCAGCAGGTCTCATCAGTGGGCTTAAAATACTCAGTAAACCATGCTGTCAACAGATGTTCTGTCATCCAGGCTTTGTTGTTCCATTTATAGAGCACTGGGAGAAGAGACTTAGCATAATTTTTAAGGGCCCTACCATTTTCAGAATAGTAAATGAGCATTGGCTTCAACTTCAAGTCACAAGCTGCATTAGTCCCTAACAAGAGTCAACCTGTCCTTTGAAGCTTTGAGGCCAGACATTGACTTTTCCTCTCTAGTTAGCTATGAAAGTCCTAGAAGACATCTTCTTCCAATAGACTGTGTTATTTACATTGAAAATCTGTTGTTTAGTATAGTTAGCTTCATCAATTATCTTAGCTAGATCTTTTGGATAACTTGCTGCAGCTTCTACATTGGCACTTGCTGCTTCACCTTGCAGTTGCAGTTTGATGTTACGGAGGTAGCTTTTTTTTTTAAAAACTCCAGAACCAACCTCTGCTTGCTTCCAACTTTTTTTCTGCAGCTTCCTCAACTCTCTCAGGCTACATAGAATTGAAGGGAGTTAGAGCCTTGTTCTGGATTGGGTTTTGGCTTAAGGGAATGTTGTTGCTGTTTCAACTTCTGTCCAGACCGCCAAAACTTTCTCCATATCAGCAATAAGGCTGTTTCACTTTCTTATCACTCTTGTTTTCATTGGAGTAGCACTTTTAATTTCCTTCAAGAACTCTTTCTTTGCATTCACAACTTGGCTAACTGTTTGGTGCAAGAGGCCTACCTTTCAGCCCATCTCTGCTTTAGACATGCCTTCCTCTCTAAGCTTAATCATTTCTAGCTTTTGATATAAAGTGAGAGATTTGTGACTCTCCCTTGCACTTGAATGCTTAGAGGCCACTGTAGGATTATTTGTTGGCCTAATTTCAATATTATTGTGCCTCAGGAAATAGGAAGGTCCAAGAAGAGGGAGAGAAACAGGGGACAGCTGATTGGTCAGTCAGAGGAACGGTCAGAATCCACACAACATTGATTAAGTTCACCATCTTTTATGGGAGCAGTTCATGACACCCCAAATCAATTACAATAGTAACATCAAACATCAATGATAACAATCAGTATTATAGATATAATAATAATGAAAAAGTTGGAAATATTGCAGAATTACCAAAATGTGACACAGAGACCATATGCTAATGGAAAAAATGTCACCAATATACTTAACACGGAAGGCCACAAACTTGCAATTTGTTTAAAAAAAAAAAGCAGTATCTTCAAAGTGCAATAAAGCAAAGCTCAATGAAATGAGGTATCCCTATAGTCAGAAAGATTTGAAAACCCTAAGAGACCCTCAAGATTAATTCCATAAGGATCTGCATCTTATCACACAAACTTTGAGATCATCTGTTATTATCTCTGGGATTCTTATCTGCATATGACTCTCAAATTTTGCCCGGTTTTCTACCTCTCCCAGGTCCACCTACCCAGCTTACGTGCTGGCACTGATTGTCTGTCTTCAGTCAAATACTCTATGTCTTTGAATTCTCCTCTGAACCTTCTTTCTCTCCCTGAAGCCCAACTCTTCCTTGGGACTCTGCCTCCCCCATAATCCTTATAAGTGGTGATTGTTATTCTTCTGCACTCCACAGATGACTTGGTCTTGAGGTCACCTAGAAGTCTTTATCCATGCTTCTCATTGCCATTTCTTATTTTACATACATATATATATTTAATTTCAGAATATTGTGGGGGTACAAATGTTTAGGTTACATATATTGCTCTTGCCCCACCCGAGTCAGAGCTACAAGCTTGTCCATCCCTGAGACAGTGTGCACCGCACCCATTAGGTGTGAATATACCCCTCACCTCCTCCCCCTACGCCTGCCTGACACCTACTGAATGTTACCACCACATGTACACATAAGTGTTGATCAGTTGATACCAATTTGATGGTGAGTACATGTGGTGCTTGTTTTTCCCATTCTTGTGATACTTCACTTAGTAGAATCAGCTCCAGCTCCATCCAGGATAATACAAGAGGTGCTAGATCACCATTGTTTTTTGTGGCTGAGTAGAACTCCATGGTATACAT